>CM077084.1:11203977-11356346 GCA_039513925.1 Platanthera zijinensis
ATAACGAGGTGCACCACACCCCAGACTTCATTTTTGCAACATGGGTGTGTGCACCGCCTACTCCAAATCAAAATAATCTCCATAAAGATTTTCATTAAAACTCTTTCTTTTCCTTTCTTCTTTCTCATTTTCTTTGTATAAATTTTTCTTTTAAAACTTTTTCTTTTCACAATACACAATTTCAGCAAATAAAACTTGGGGGCATTTCCACATTTTCACAAATAGTATCAGCACATCAACATCCCAACATAAAATGAAAAATACTATAGCTCGACTTGGGTGTGCGACTAGGATTGGCTATGAGGCTCTGGTGAAATACTAGTGGAGCTGAATCAAAAGAAAGGGTAGGCACAAAGAGGCTTAGCGAGGACAAGACGCTCGGAACGGTACAAAGCTCAACCGGGCCATAATGATGGCCGAAATCACGCTCACGCTAGACTAACCATGTACCAATGCTTCAAGAATAGCATAGGGCAAGTTCTTAGCAACCGAGAAAGATAATCCTTCCTCCCGACTCAAGCAATATGAGTCTAGTGGCGGCTACACACATTCCTACGCTACCGTTTGATTCACACCGGATTCACCAACTTTTGAGTAGAATAAGAAATATGTACGCAAATAGAAAAATATAGAACTATAAGTATAAGGAAAAATTAAATCTACACAAATTTCTACACAAAACGAGAGCAATTGACTAGGAACACAGCAAGGCCAACATTTTACTCCGTCTCACAATCCTAAGCCAGCACCATAATTTTACCAAAATCTGACAAAGACACGAGTTTAACTCGCAACATGCAAAAAGTTAAGCACACGCTCATGTGGGTACAGTGGTGTGCAAGAAATGAACTAAACAAAATAATAACTATAAAAGCTTCTAGTATGCGCAAGAAATGTACACGTGCAAAAGGTATACATGCTCTCCCCCAGACTTAAACTAAACAACACATCAAATGATAGAGAAATTAAAATCAGAATGAGCTAAGGGAAGAGGTTACCCAATGCTCAGCTAGTGAGCATACCAGAAGACGCGTGGAAAGTAGCAGCAGGCCCGCCAAACGAAGGATCACAACCCCGCCAGAATGAATTTGCAATTGAAACCTGCAGGGGTGAGCTCTGCAAAAACAAAAGAAAAGAAAAGACAAAAAAAAACAATAAATACTAAATTAAGCTAGACATAAAAAAAAATAAAAATTGCAGAAAGTGAAAGATAAGTACTAGGGTTATTGTCATCCCAGCACGACTTATTCAGCAAAAGAAAAGTTCTAGCTAATGGGCCTATGAAAAGAAAAGTGCACAGGCAACTGTCCTAATATCCGTTGCGGTAACGGGTACCGATACGGCGATAGCACAGTTACCCCTCTGCCTAAATAATCATACCTGCTCCTCGCAGGCAGAGGGAATAGGAAGTAAGATGAGGAGCCCTGGTCCTCACTCATCCCACCACAAAAAATATCCTTGCCTAGCAAGGTATAGTCCACCACCGGTTCGTAGGAAGCGATGGCAACGGCAAAAATGCCAGGCACATCGACAACCTCACATACCCGTGGAGATACCACCTACACAGGCTCAGATAAAGAAGGGGGATCAAGTAATAAAAGAGACGAAGAACATAAGGAAATAATCGGGGGAGTGGTCCCAGTCTCACTCCCAGCAGGATCCAAACAATGATCCTCGTCAGTGTCATATGAGTCGTATTGGGGAGAATCCGAGAACTCGAAGTCCGCGGTGGAAAGGGGGACCGCCTCGTCAGATAGGGAGGTGCAAACCTCCGCATCCGAAAGGTAATACTCCTCGTCCCACAGGGGTGCTTCATAGTGGTCCGAAGATCCACATTCTCCATCGAAGATAGCAGAATCGTCATCCCACTTCGGCACAACCTCAGGCACCGAATCATCCACAATAACGGCCTCATCAGCCGACTCACAAGGAAAAGGAGTAGAAAACTCCGGCAAATACTGCGTAGGGGCAAAGCTGCTCTCAAAATCAGGCATAGAATGCGCAGGCCCCTTCACAACATCATCCGCAGATGCCACCCCGTCGACGATCGGAACACTCTCATCGTCCCATACAGGATCGTCCATGAGTTCCCGATCCACTCCTTGCGGGCTAACATCCGAGTGAGAGTGATCACTCAAAGGAAGCTCGTAAAAAGGGGTTGAGGAACCCATGAAGGAACTATATGCGGGCAGAGATTCTTCTGTAATCTCAACGGGCAAAGATCGAGCAAGGTACGCTATGTCAGTGTATGGGCCAGGCAACACCCTGGTAGGCCCATCCACAGTAGTCTCCCGCGAACAGGGGACTGCTGCGGATGCGTCCACAGAGGTAGAAGGCTTGCACAAGCGAGGGCAATCCTTCAACATATGGCCCACACCTTGACATAGAATACACCGAAAACAGTGCTCGCCATTAGAAACAGCCTTGGCATCGATGCAACTCCGCAAAGCATCAAAAATACGGCACTCGGCAGCTGAATCCATCGCGAACAGAAATATTTACCGGAAATTATTACACACAAGAATAAAACAACTCGGATCTGCAATATTAAAAAAAAGAAAACAAGGACGGGACAGAAAAAATAAAGTAAACAATTTCAAAAACTAAAATAAAGACAAAACAGGGTATGAACAAATGGACAAGGGCGACTATCTCACATCTACCTCTTCAAAAACTCAAACGACTGTGTTCCCCGGCAACAGCGCCAAAACCTTGATGCGTGGAAAATACGGCAAGCGCACCGGTCGCACAAGTAATAAAGTTTGGGAATAAATCCCCGAGTGTCGGTCTCTTGAGGAACATAGTAAGGGATGAGTTAATGTCGAGGAGGACTTGAGATTGAAGTCCTCGGGTCGGAGGTAATGAAATGGGGGTTTTGATGGTTGCGGAAAATAAAGTAAAAATCTACAAGCTACTCCTATGCAACGCCGCTATGCGATGCTTTGCCAGGCAGGATGGAAACTACACGGGCCGCTATGCACCGAATCGCTTGGCGGATGGACGAGTAGGCTAGCGGATGAGGTGGTTAGAATGGTGGAATGAGGGTCGTGAGCACCTCTTCGCAATGCACGCCACTAGCAATTGCTAGTGCGGCAAGGGTGGATGGTGGAGGATGGAATATGGCGCACCTCAAATAAATATAACAAAAAACACTAACTCACATAGACATTAATAAGAGTAAATGTTAACTACAAATAAGCATTCTTCATCAATACATGGAAATTAAACTAAGCTAACAACAACAAGAGGAAGAGGTGTGCGAATCGACCGAATCCGAAGCCTTATTGAGGGTTCACGGTTGGAATTCCGGGTTGTCAATCCGAGTCCAAGCTCGGTCCTCAACTGAGTCCGGGGTAGAGGAGGCTGTCACTCACTCCCAATGGACCCGTCTTCTTCGTTGAAATGACCCGGTAGATTGCGGCTCCAGCTCCTCCTAACTTGATGGAGAAAGCTCGGTCAAAACTCCGCTTGAAGCTTGGGGATGAAGGAGGAGGCCGAGGGGATACTCCGGCTTTGATTTGGCGTTGAAGGCTTGCCCCGGAGCAACTCCCTATGGTGGAGGATGATGGAGGGTGGTGGAAGCCCTCCTTGGAGACGAAAATGGCGGAAAAATGGCGGTCTTTGGCGATCTCCCGAAATTAGGGCAGAACTTGCGTATTTATAGAAAGCAGAATAAACAGCGCGCATGATCACTGGCGCACGACCAGTGATCGTGCGCCCTGTGGTCAGTGATAGTGCGCGAAGGCCAGGCAAAACTCCAGGAAAAAGTGGAATCAGCGCGCACGATCAGTGGCGCATGACCAGTGGTCGTGCGCACTGAAGTCATTGGTCGTGCGATTTGGAGGCAGAAAAGCGGAAAAAGATGTCATGACTGCGCACGACCGGCAGCGCACGAGCAGTGATCGTGCGCGGTATAGCTGGTGATCGTGCGATATGGCAGGGGCAGAACATTCATAAAAGAGGGCAGACTGCGCACGACCAATGATCGTGCGCCAAAGAGGTCGATGGTCGTGGGTGGGTAAAAACGCACGACCACTGGCTCCTTTGTCAAAAATGGTGAAAGCCCTAACTCGGACGCCCACACGATCCCAGAACCTGCAGGAAAACTGGACGGGATGTCGACATGGTAGTCACAGACAAACAATAATAATCATAGCAAGAATGAAACGCACACTACAACTTTGACAAATTTGACTTCTCTCAACGCCATGACCAACAATACTCGACGAATTGTATTAGAATTTACTCCCTATACGCGACGAATTTTCCTTAAGTTATAAACCGTACCCGACGAATTTCGACGTATACTTGATGAATTCTAACTTCTAATCAACAAACTATACTCGATGAATTCTAACTTAAACTATATCCCATAATCAACGTATTTTCCTTAGGCTAATCTTACCTATATTCGACGAAATCTGGCCAAAAACTTACACTACAACTATGGATCATACATTGCCACACCCTACACTTCCCCTACATTCTAAGGAGAAAATAAAGTAGTGAAAAGTATAACAAGAAACGTGGCAATGGGAAGATTCACCACTTGCCTCAAAGTTCCGAAAATCCGACACTCCGAGCGTTCCGTGACAAGGATCGGCCGCAAGATGTCCTAGGCAATGATTACTGAAACTTTACGGGGAAAAAGGAAGTCAAAATCGCATAACCTAACACCAATAAAATAAAGAAATGGGAAATACATACCACCCACACGTAGATCTTGGCGAGAGCTTTCCGAATCTACTCTCCAACTACGATTCCATCCACCGGAACCCCCATGATTGGCGGCTGAAAGCACGCGACAACGCCACCCTTCCTCCTTTCGCGAAACAGTTAGTCGTCTTGGGTAGAAGATTATGAATAGGGTTTCGTCACATTGCAAAGGATATATATATAAATATATAATATAATATAACATCATAAATAATTATTAAATAAATGTCCAAACGACCCGAAACACGACTCAACTCGGAATCCTACGAACTCGCACCGTAGCTATATATTGATGATATGAATCCAACGACGAAGTCGAAATCAAAATCCGATAAACGAAACTCGCCCCCCCCCCCCCCCCCCGAAGTCAAAATATCAAATATCCCAAAATAGCTCCACCGAGTTCCAAAACAAACCTGGTTCGCGAAGGAAATTCCAGAAACTCATAAGAAAATAGCCAAACTAGAAACTCCAAATAAAAACCTCGTATACCTATGAGAATAAAACCACGCTCCAACAATGGTTCCCGTCAACTACACATCAACGTAACGCCCTAACATCATAAATACGTGATCTAAAGAGTTAAAGAAATAAACATCGAAAAATCGGGGGCGTTATAGTCCCACCGGGGACCCACGCCAAATTCCACCGACAGTGAGCAGAGTTTCGTTTTATTATCAAAAGAACAATCGAAGGCTAACTCAGAGCATTCTAGCGGAAGCTTCATGGTTACCCAAACTCAATTCATGTGAATGTCCACTATTATACAAACCAGGAATGTTTTACAAAAAAACACAAAAGTTACGGCCTTAAGGCCTTACAAATATTTTCCCCCAAAAGAATGGTTTATAAACATCAGCGTGCAGGCCGACCACACATTAAAAACATTAAAAACTCTTCTCTTAGCCTTCGAGGGCCGGCATAGCATCACATGTCTACAACCCGATATTTCCCTCCAGGATCTCCAGCACCTGCACTGGGACAATCCACCACAAGGATGACAAACAAGGCTACTGTCAGCTTTAGATGACAAATTTATAACAAACCTATCCCATACCCGGGATAGTGGTATTCCTTCCTTGCATGCATATCATCCATCCATAGATATATCATAAGAAGGTACAACTTAAGCACTATTCAATATATCACAAACGTCTGCATTAACTACCAAACGTTCCATGGACTTAAGACACATTATCGGTATACCGGACTTCCCAGGTCCTGCCACCATCCACAGTCTTAGACTTGATGGTATATTTGAGCATTCTAGTCTTTCTGGAATGAGGCCTTACACTCTCATTATGCCAATGATGAAAGCCATTTACTTTAGGCAATCTTGCCCGAACGACATAACGCGGGAACAGTTCAACACTTTTCCCGTTGCTCAAACTGCCATGTCATTGACGAAAGATGAAACAATCAAGCCCCATTACAAGATGCGGGTCAGCTTCCCCTTTCCCATTCGGCTCATTTTCCTTTCTTTAGCTGGGCTCTTCAAGCTCTAAGCTTCGATTGCCGCCAACTAGGTCCCTAGGTCATGGCCCGCAATCGACACACAATGGCACTCATGGACCAAGTTGGGCACCCAGGCTTACAACTCACCTGCTAGCACCACGGTCTCCACGAGACAAGCCCTACAAGTTCAATACAATATGGGAGCTATCGCCAACGATAGACACTATCGCCCGACATTAACAACAGAACACTTCTTATGTCTCCAGACTCAGTCATAACTGGAACATCCTTCCATAACACAACTATAGCATCCTGTAGTGCCAAAAAACTAGACTTCCACAGAGTATTGCACACACAGAGCTATCACCAGTGACACCCATTATTGCCAGGAAATATCCACAGTTATCCAAAAATTGTGGTATTTTCTAAGTATTTTCCTGGAGTGCATGTCCAGTACTTCCTGCTACTGACTTCATAGGCACAACCCTTCAGAGTCCATAAACTAGCCATTTATACTCGGAGTCTTCTCCGACACGCAAATTAAAACATCACCAATCCAGACCAACCAGTCTTTATGTGCTTCACACATCATGCCTATTTCGTAGTGTGATTTCCGGATTTTATATACACAACTACTCGAGGATATCACGTATCAACCCAACATAATTTCCTTCACTTCTCCACCTTTTGGTGGGGGATTCCATGCATATACACAAATGAGTACTTCACTTGTCCAAGAAGGAAGATCGTTACCCTTGTAGTTCATTTCGGAGCCATGAGCAAGCTTTATATACAGTTGGAAAGGAGCACCTCACTTTCCTCTTCAAGGTTCTTGCCTCGGTTCTTGCTTCTGACTACGGGATCTCCTTCACTAAGCTTTCATAACTTCAGCCTTCAGCTCTCTTCTTCCTTAGCTCTTTCTTCTAAGAACCCAATAAAAAGGATGAGAGAGAGTGAGAGAAGTGAAATGACTTCTCTTTTCACCACTTCTCTACTTAAGTGACCTCAGGATTTATCCCAGCCATAGGATCCTCTCTTCAATAAGAATGAATGGCTATGATTTCGGTTGACAAGTCAAACTTAATGCTATTGTCGGGCGATATCCGCTATCGCCTAGGCGATATCGTCGACAACTGCTTTGACCCCAATCAACCAACACTTATAGGACACTTACCGACCATCTGACACGTGTCTAAATGCTACGTAGAGACATTGCTACACGATACCAACTGTCCCCACTCCGATAGCTCACTCGACGATTCGTTGAATGAGTCGAGTGCATCGAGGGCATCAAGTGCATTGAGTGCTATCGCTAGCGATACCGACTATCCCCACAAAATAGTCGAGTCAACGATTCATCGAGTCTACTCAATTCTTCTTTGAAAGCATCGAGTGCATTCCGTGCATTGAGTTCTATCGCCAACCATACCCACTATCGCGCGACGATAACCACCGTTAAGTTTTGTTTTCCAGTTTTTGGGGTGTTACAAACCTCCCCTCCTTATAGAAATTTCGTCCCGATATTTTATTCATCTGTAAGAAACACAGTACAAAACTATTACAACTCAACTCTACCAAAACAAATCGGGAAATTAATATCTCATGGTTTTCTCATGCTCCCATGTGAATTATTCATGACCATAATTATCCTAACGGACTTTGAACATCCCGATTGTCTTGTTTCGTAGCTGTCTGGCCTCTATATTCTCGATGTAAATAGGTCAAACCTTCGTCGTCAGCCCACAATTGACCGATACCTGATCATCAGCCACAACATACGTTGACTCTTTCAAAGCTTTCTACAACACTGATATGTGAAACACATCGTGCAAACCACTTAGCTCTGTCGAAAGAGCTAATCGATAGGTAGTTTCTCTAATCCACTCAACCACTTCAAACGGACCAAGTTACCTCGGACTCAACTTTTTCAACCGTCGAATCCTGGACACGTCTTTGAATAGCTTTATCTTCAGATATACCCAATCACCTACCACAAACTCCACATTTCGGTTCTTGGCATTATACTACTTAGCTTGCCTATCTTGGGCTACCAATAGCTGCTCTCGTATAGTGCGTATAGTGAAATTTGCATCTTTGATTTTTTTACGCTTATACAACATCGATTCTCCTATTTTCGCCCAAGCTAAATGAGTACGGAACTTCCTACCGTATAAAGCTTCTAAGGGCGCCATCTGAATACTAGTTTGATAGCTATTATTATAGGCGAACACGATCATATAGATATTGTCCTCCCACCTCTTCCCGAAATACAAGGCGCACATTCAGAGTATATCCTCCAGTATCCTATTGGTCCTCTCGGTATGACCATCCATTTGCGGATGAAAGGCCGTACTGAACTTCAGCTGAGTACCCAACCACTAGTGGATTAGCCTCCAATCATTCGAAGTAAAGCGCCCATATCAGTAACTAACCATGTTATAGGGTACACCATACAAATGTTCTATGTTGTCAACATACAACTTGGCCAGTTTTTCAACTAAACCGCCCTTCTTATTCGGTATGAAGTGTGATACCTTTGTTAATCGGTCAACGATCACCCACACAACATTGTTCCCGATCTATGATCTTGGTAACCCATACATGAAATCCATAGAGATATCATCGAACTTCCACTCCAGAATAAGTAAAGAATTCAGGAAACCTCCAGGTTTCTGAGATTTAGCTTTTACCAAGGCACAAGTTTGTCACTTTGCCACGTAAAGAGCTATGTCCTTTTTCAAACCCAGGCACTAGAACATCTTTTTCATGTCCTTGTACAACTTTGTGCTCCCAGGGTGTATTGAGTATTTAGTAAAATGTGCCTCATACATCAACTCCTCCCGCAACTTACCCATATTTGGGATGCACAAACAACTGTCCTTTCTCAAAAGACCTTCTTCTTAGGAGAATTGGGAATTTGACCCATCCGCTGTATAGCACAACATACTCTAATTGCGTTCCATTGCTCATCGAACCCAACTAGACCGTGGTCATACTACACATCCGTCCAGTTCAAACACCCATTTGTAGTGGTATTCATGTCAACATAAGAAATATCAAACGCCTCCAACTCCTAGATCAGATGCTGATCATGCATCTGCAACCAACTTGCCCATAACTGAATCCTATGACTTAAGGTATCTACAACCAAATTTCCCATCCCGGGAGTGTAATGTTTCTAGAAAGTGTAGTCCCCAAGGAACTCCATCCACCTTCGTTGTTGCATGTATAGATCCTTCTGACCAATTAAATACTTAAGGCTCTTATGGTCAGTGAAGATGTGTAATGCCCCAAAAACACTATAGGTATGGGAAGTGTTTTTATGGGTTCTGGAGCCCTGGGATTTTCTCGGCTGGAGGTCACGGGCATGTAAGTGGTGCCGACACGGGCGTGTGAAATTTGACATAGGCGTGTCAACATGCCATGTCCTTCTCTGGAAACTGGGCTGTGTCGTGGGGTGTGTACAAAGCTCGGGACACGGGTATGTTGTGGTCGACACGGCCATGTCAATCCTGACACAGGCATGTCAGGAGCTGTGTCCACTAAGGGTCGTGTCGGTGCCAAAGAGCGGTTATGGAACACGCCCACCGACACGGGCGTGCTAGTTTGGGCGACACGCGCGTGTCACCTTAGACACGAGCATGTCTCAACCCGTGTCCTGCTCTGGATCGACGATTTCGTGTTCAAGCAGGGCACACGGCCAGGCACACAGACGTGTGGAAAGCCATGTTTGGCCCTCTGAAATGATTTTCAGAGTTAATCTGGGCCGTTCGTTTTTATTAAATACGATCCAACAGCCCTGGCTTGCCTCCTGATGGTTTATGGATGGGTGTGGGGAAGTTATTCCTCATTTCATCTTTGGCCTTCTCTTTCTAATAAGAATAGAGAGGGGAGAGCAAGAGGAGGAAGAAGAAGAGGAATCCGGCCGCCGGTGGTGCTACGGTGGTCTTAATCGCGTGCTGATTTCAGATTCGCGGAGGCAAGAGCGTTACGGTCCTTTCTAACCGTGTACTTTTATCCATGGCACTAAAACGTGCTACAAGGGTAAAGATTTCCCACTCAGACATGTGAAGTCCTTCATTCCTGCATTTGCATAGGAATCCTCCACCAAAAAGGTGGAACGCAAAGTGATTCCCGTGGGATCGGTGGTTCATCCCTTGCTTTGTTGTATTAGAACCTGAAGTGAGTAGTACGGTTAGGCATTCTATATGAAGCCCATCCGAAAGTGAGTATTTCGGATTGGTGATGCTTTGTTGGCAAATCGGAGAAGACTCCGTATTCATTGAATGTTTGTATGGAGTCCCATAATGAATACGTGTGGCTTGGTGTAGCAGGAAGTACTGGAGGAAGTTCAGGAAAATGTGAGAGTTGATACTTGCTGTTCAACTCGTGTGGTCATGAGTACCATGTTATGTGTTGTTGGGCCGTTGTTCTACAACTAAAATCCTTGGTGGTGAACGGGCAAGGAGATGCTGTACCCGCGTCGGTCCGGTTTGACGACTGACGATGATGAGAAACGAGCAAGGCGGATCTGTACCCGCGTTATGGTTGTCTATCCTTGGGTGCTTAAGTCCCTGTTAGGATCCCAGAGTGAGAGTCTTAGGCCTGTGCGCCGTAATGACTAAGAATGCACATTTTTGACCTTAAGGGAGAGAGATCTTGAAATGGTGGTGGGACCCTGCATATTTCAGTACACCAATAAGGCGCCCTGAGTGTACGGACCGTCAGGCCGTCGTGCCGATGTTTGTGTTATGTATTGGTTAGAGCAGTTGTGCACAACCGTGGTGGATTATAGTATATATGTGTTGGTTAATAAAATGCTTTATAGGGAAGGAATTCTGGTTCCCTGTTCTAGGGGAAGGGTCGTTATAATTGGTCAGCTGAATGCTGACCGTTGCCTTATTTGCCGCCACTTGGTGGATTGTTTCTTGTAGGTGGAGCTGGCCCAACAGGGAAATTGCGGGATGAATTCTTGGTTGCGCTGCTGCTCTTGAAGGCTTTACTTTGCTTTATTCTAGTTCATGTATGGCCGGCCTGCGTGCCGATGTTTCTAAACCACACTCCTATTAAGAGGAACTTGTAAGGCCATAAGGCCATGTACCTTGTGTATTGGGTTGTATACATTCCTAATTGTTAGTAGTGGATATTTTTGTTGTTGTTCTTGAGTTCAAAGTTTTTAACCATGAAGCTTCCGCTAGAACGCTTTGTGTTAGGAATCATTGGTAGTTTTGAAATTATAAAGTGACCTCTCCTCCTGTTCGTAGATTATTGTGTGGGGCCCCTGCCGGAACTTCTACTATCCCTTGGAACAAGTAGGGATGTTACAATTTGGTATCAGCTTGTAGGTCTTTCTCTTCCAAATTCGTGGGCGAATTGTTTTGAGAGGTGGCGAGCATGTGTAAGTGCTGTCGTTATAACACAAAATGAACTCAAGAATGTCCACATATGAATAAAAATACACTTGTTTGTGAAATCTGCGTATTCCTTTTTGTTTGTTAGCCATATATTTTAGTCACTAAGTTGTATTTCCTACACATATCGGTGACTAGAAGTCATGTAGGATAGTCAAAACCCCAACATTCCGATGACAGTGCGACACTAGTGGAGGTGCCCGCACCTCCTCCTTCTGCTGAAACTATTTGTATGATTATGGAGACGGTACGTGATGTGATGAATTCTCAGCAGGCTGGACAGGCGAGGCCTGCAGTGGTGCCAAATCAGGCTATGCTAAGGCAAGAACCGGTAGAAGTTGTGGTTGATCTCCGAGCAGCAGATCAACAACTAAAGCGGTTCATGAGCTTCAATCCTCCAACGTTTGATGGGACAGGTTTGCCGGCTTAGGCGGAGGATTGGCTCTCAAGGATAAGAAAGATCTTGACAGCAATCAGGGTTGAGGAGGAGCAGAAGGTATCGTTAACCACCTTACTGCTGGAGGGAGAGGTTCGGCTTTGGTTGGATGAGGTAGAACTGCATCACTTGGAAGGCAGGCAGTTAACTGAGGTCTCGATGGTGGAGTTCTCTCGATTGTTCTTGGCAAAGCATTTACCGACGCCGCAAAGGATTGGTATGGAAATGGAGTTTCAACGGCTGACTCAAGGAGAAAAGAGCGTGGATGACTATCTCCATGAGTTTACTCGACTGGGACGTTATGCAGGATCTATCTTTGTCGAAGAGGAGAGTAAGACCAGTAGATTCTATGAAGGACAGTTGGATGAGCTAAGGTTTTTGCTCTCGTATTCTGTGAGCCAAGGATTTCGAGCGTTGGTCTGTATGGCTAGGTCTTTGGAAAAGGACTTGAAGAGGATACATGGCAAGAGGAACTTGGTAGTGACAAAGCCAAAGTTCAAGACGCCACATCCGGAGAAGTCTGGGTTCCGTAAGAGATGGGGAAAGAGGTCCAAATATGCTGGACATTCCCCTTCAGATGTTACGACAGAGGCATCTTCTTGGTATGTTTTCGAGCATGTTACATGTGTGGAAAGCTGGGGCACTTTGCTCGTGACTATCGCTCTGGCCCTCCAAAGTGAGAAAAGAAGGCAGGAGCGTCGTATGCGGAGAAAGGGAAGACAATGATGGATACTTTTGCATCGCAGGTGCTGCCCCGGGCCTTTAATCTCGGGCAACAGGAGGCTATCAAACAGGCTAACGTCATCACAGGTTTTGTCCTTATACGGGACCATCCGGCAAGAGCCCTATTCGATACAGGTGCCTCACATTTGTTTTTGTCTGAAGACTTTGTCTTACGGATCGGGGTACCTACACGGACCATGATAGACAGTATTAAGGTGCTCCTACCTAACAGATGTGTGTTGTGCGCGGATAAGTCGTGTAGTGTTGAAGTAAAGATAGGAAGTCGGGATTTCTTGGTGAACAAATCAGTGATACCGATATCTGAGTTCGATATTATCTTTGGTATGGACTGGATTTCAGAGCAGCATGCCAGTATAAATTACACTTCCAAAGAGGTTACACTAGGTCAAGATACCGAATAAGAGACTAGGTTCAATGGCATGCAAGGGACGAGTAGGATACTGTTATCTGCCCTCGAAGTTGTTAAGGCAATTCGGAAGGGTGCGGAGTTATTCTTCACACTTATAGAGGCTATGGAGACTAAGGCCAGTATTAGTGAGGTATCAATTGTGTCAGAGTTTGCTGATGTGTTTCTGAAAAGTCTTCTAGGGTTACCAACCCAAAGGGAGATCAACTTCGCTATCGAGTTGGTACCAGGTGCGAAACCTGTGGCCCGCTCGCCATATCGAGTAGCGCCAAAGGAAATGGCTGAGTTGAAGGTTAAGTTACAGGAACTACTAGAGCAAGGCTACATACATCCAAGTCCATCACCTTGGTGCGCGCCAGTTCCCTTTGTGAAGAATAAGGACGGTAGCTTGCGTCAATGTATTTACTACAAAGAACTAAACAAGCTAACAGAAAAGAACAAATATCCGATTCAACGGATTGATGACTTATTTAACAAGTTAGTTGGCTCGACTGTATACTCCAAGTTGGATTTGAAGTCAGGTTATTATCAGTTGAGAGTTTGTGAAAGTGATATACCCAAAACAGCATTCGGAACACGTTATGGTCATTATGAGTTCACGGTAATGTCGTTTGGGCAGTCCAATTCTCCGTTGGTATTCATGGATTTAATGCATCAGGTGTTTAGGTAATACTTGGATCTATTTGTAATCTTCTTTATCGACGATATTTTCGTATACTCCCAAACTAAAGAATATCATGCAAATCTTTTGCGGTTGGTGATGCACACCCTGAGAAAGAACAAGCTACGCCAAGTTCTCTAAGTGTGAATTTTGGCTGTCGTTAGTGGCTTTCCCTGGCCATGTGGCTAGTGGAGAGGGCATTGTGGTGGATCCAGCTAAGATTGCTGCTATACAGGAGTGTCCTATTCTTACTACAGTGGCGGAGGTCAAGAGTTTTCTTGGACTAGCAGGCTTCTACAGGCGATTCGTAGAGAATTTCTCGCGGATAGCCTTACCTCTCACCACATTGACCAGGAAGGATCAAAAGTTCGTTTGGACGCCCGAATATGCATGAGCTTTCGAGGAGCTAAAGAGTCGATTAACCACGATGCCAATCTTGACATCGCCATGTGGTTTGGATGGCTTTGAAGTGTATAGTGATGCGTCAGGGAGTGGCTTAGGATGCGTTCTTCTATAGTTTGGGAAGGTGATAACTTATTGCTCGCGCCTATTAAAGGTGCACAAACGGAATTTCCCCGTCCATGATTTGGAGTTGGCGGCGGTAATATTCGCACTTAAACTGTGGTGTCATTATATATATGGCATGAAAGTGGATATATTCACGGACCATAAGAGCCTGAAGTATTTGTTGGATCAGAAGGATCTCAACATGCGACAGAGAAGGTGGATGGAGTTTCTTGGAGACTACACCTTTCAAGTTCACTACACTCCCTGTAAGGGGATTGTCGTCGCGGATTCCTTGAGTCATAGGACTCCGGAAAGTGCTAATTGGTTGCTAAGGCATGATGAAAGCCCAATTCGAGAACTGGAAGTCTTAGACATTTCTTGTGTTGACAAGAATTACACTACAAAGGTGTGTTTGAACTGGACAGAGGTACAGTGTGACCTTACGGATAGAGTTTGGCAGGCAACAAGACTTGATGAAAGTCTACAATGGTATGCAGTAGAGTGTTTAGATTCTCAGTTTTCTTTTGAGGACGACCTTTTGCGGAGAGACGGACGTTTGTGCGTCCAAGTAGGGGTAAAATTCGTGAAGAATTGATGTATGAAGCCCACTTCAAAAAATACTCAATTCACCCCGGGAGCACGAAGATGTATAAGGATATGAAGAAAATGTTCTGGTGGCCTGGAATGAAGAAGGATATAACACATTATATTGCGAAATAAAAGACATTTGCCTTGGAAAAGACTAAATGCCAAAGGCTAGGTGGTCTTCTGAAGTCGTTGCCTATTCCTATATGGAAATTTGATGATATCTCGATGGATTTCATGCATGGGCTGCCGAGATTGCAACGCAATAATGATGCAGTTTGGGTGATTGTGGACCGATTAACTAAGGTGTCACACTTCATCCCAAACCAAAAGGATGACTCAGTTGACAAGTTGGCAAAATTGTATGCGGATAACATTGTATGATTGTACGGTAGCATCGTTAGTGATCGTGATGGGTGTTTCACTTCGGAATATTGGAGGCTTAATTCACCAACTGTTGGGTACAAAATTGCATTTCAGTACGGCCTTTCATCCTCAGACAGATGGTCAGACCGAAAGGACCAACAAGACATAGGAGGATATGCTCCGAATGTGTGCACTAGATTTCAGGAAGAGTTGGGAAGATCATCTATATATGGTCGAGTTTGACTACAATAATAGCTATCAAGTTAGTATTAAGATAGCGCCCTTTGAGGCCTTATACGGTAGGAAGTGCCGTAGCCCTTTGGCTTGGGCGGAGACTGTCGAATTGAAGTTGTACAAGCAAAAAGAAATGAATAATGCTAACTCGACTATTCGGTTGATTCGAGAAAGATTATTGGTGCCTCAAGACAGGCAAACAAAGTACTATAATGCCAAGCACCGAAACGTAGAGTTTGCGGTGGGCGATTGGGTATACCTAAAAATTAAACCCTTCAAGGGCGTGTCCAGGATATGACATCTGAAAAAGCTGAGCCCGAGGTATTAGGGACCGTTTGAAGTGGTAGGCGTGTTGGTGAGGTTGCCTATCAGTTAATACTTTCAACAGAACTGAGTGGTTTGCATGATGTGTTTCATGTCTCGGTATTAAGGAAAGAAGTGAAAGAGCAATCTCATTTGGTTGATGCGGATCGAGTATCTGTCGATAGTTGCCTAACGACGAAGGTTAGGCCTATTCAGATCGAGGATACGGCGGTTAAACAACTACGAAATAAAGCTGTCGGGATGGTCAAGGTCCGATGGGACAATTGTTGCCGAGAGGAGTTGTCATGGGAGCAGGAACAAGCCATGCGTACTGAATTTCCCGAGCTATTTTTGTAGTATTGTTGTAACCATGTGTATGGACAATAGTATATATTTGCATAGTATATAAGTTTGTTTCGTGCTTAGTGAATTTCGGGACGAAATTCTTATAAGAGGGGGAGAATTGTAATGTCCCAAAAACACTATAGGTATAGGAAGTGTTTTTATGGGTTCTAGAGCCCTGGGATTTTCTCGGCTGGAGGTCACTGGAGTGTAAGGGGTGCCGACACGGGCGTGTCAAATTTTACACGGGCGTGTAAACATGCCGCATCCTTCTCTGGAAACTGGGCTGTGCCGAGGGTTATGTACATGGCTCGGGACACGGGTATGTCGTGGTCAACACGGCCGTGTCAATCCTGACACGGGCGTGTTAGGACCCGATTCCACTAAGGGTCGTGTCGGTTCACAAGAGCAATTATGGAACACTCCCACCGACACGGCCGTGCCAGTTTGGTCGACACGGGCGTGTCACCTGGGACACGGGCATGCCTCAACCCGGGTCCTGCTCTGGATCGACGATTTCATGTGCAAGAAGGGCACACGGCCATGTGCAAAGCCATGTTCGGCCATCTGAAATGATTTTCATAGTTAATCTGGGCCGTTCGTTTTTATTAAATACGATCCAACAACCCTGAATTGCCCCTTGATGGTTTATGGATGGGAGTGGGGAAGTTATTCCTCTTTTCATCTTTGGCTTTCTCTTTCTAAGGAGATGAGAGAGGGGAGAGCAAGAGGAGTTAGGAGAAGAGGAATCTGGCCGCCGGTAGTGCTACGATTGTCCGAATCACGTGTCGAATTCAGATTCACGGAGGCAAGAGCGTTGCGGTCCTTTCTAGCTGTGTACTTTTCTCCATGGCGCCAAAACATGCTGCAAGGGTAACTATTTCCCACTCGGACATGTGAAGTCCTTCTTTCCTGCATTTGCATAGGAATCCTACACCATAAAGGTGAAACGTGAAGTGATTCCCGTGGGATCAGTGGTTCATCCCTTGCTTTGTTGCATTAGAACTGGAAGTGAGTAGTACTGTTAGGCATGTGTGAAGCCATCCAGAAGTGAGTAGTACGGATTAGTGATGCTTTGTTTGCAAATCGGACAAGACTCTGTGTTCATTGAATGTTTGTATGGAGTCCCTTGATGAATACCTGTGTCTTGGTGCAGCAAGAAGTATTGGAGGAAGTCCAGGAAAATGTGAGAGTTGATACTTGTTGTTCAACTCGTGTGGTCATGAGTACCATGTTGTGAGTTGTTGGGCCATTGTGCTACAACTAAAAGCCTTGGTTGCGAACGGGCAAGGAGATGCTATACCCGCGTCGGTCTGGTGTGACGACTGACGATGATGAGCAACGGGCAAGGCGGATCTATACCCGCGTTATGGTTGTCTAACCTTGGGTGCTTATGTCCCAGTTAGGATCTCATAGCGAGAGTCTTAGGCCTGTGCGTCGTAATGACTAGGAATTCTTATTCTGGACCGTAAGGGAGAGAGACCTTGAAACGGTGGTGGGACCCTGGATTTTTCGGTACACCAATAAGGTGCCCTGAGTGCAAAGAGCGTCGGGTCGTCGTGCCGATGTTTGTGTTATTTATTGGTTAGTGCGGTTGTGCACAACCATGGTAGATTATAGTATATATATTGGGTAATGTATTCACAATTACATGGATTTGAAGAAGCCTCCTGTCAAGCTAAGATGAATTAACATTGTATTTGATTATATGTCTTCAAGTTGTGCTTGCAGTTATTCCACGCTAAGTACACACCAATGTCAGGGTGCAGTGGGTCAATATACACGGGTCTGCGCAATGTAATCCCTCGTTGAGCAGATCAGTATGTTGGCTTACATGTACTCTCTCTATTGGAGTGTACTTATTTTCAAGTACAGGTCTGAGATAGATCAAGAGCAGAAGAAGAGCAAGGATGGGTCAAAGACCAACTCATGGGAAGAAAGACGAAGATTCGTCTAAGTAAAATTCGACGGGAATCACTAAGTGATTCTCACCGATTCGACAGGCAATCACTAGTGATTCTCGCCGAATCGTCGAGAATCACTCGCCGATTCCCGCCGACTGCATCCGGCTGACTCAATGCCTTCAAGAATTATGCTAAGTAAGAATCTTCTAGAATCAATAAGTGATTCTCGCCGAATTGTCGAGAATGACTCTGCATTCTCGCCGATTCATCGAGAATGGTTTTGATTCTCGCAGATTCACTCCGGATGGCAAGCTTTTCAGCTAAAATTCTACCAAGGATAATTCAAAGGGAATCATAAGTGATTCTCGCCAATTCGTCGAGAATCACCAATGATTCCCGCCAAATTTGCCTTAGGCGATTTCTACCTGCTCGCTGGACTAAACCAAGATATCAGGCGCTGTTTGGACCGAGCTTAGGGTTTCTCCTTGTGGGGCCCAAAATGGTCTTTTAGGGTTGTTCTACAGTATAAATACCCACGAATTTGAACTAACAAGGCAGCGAAGAAAACGAGAAAGGAACACGGCCGCCGAGCATGACCTAGCCGATCGCGGACTTCCTCCCGTCGCCGTCGCCGCTCGCAAGATAGTCGCCGCCGCTGATCTTAGAGTTCATCTTTGATCGTCCGGGGACAGAACTGAGGCTAAGATGAGCGTCTCACATGTCTATCTTGAGATCCTTTGTCTCTTGATTTGTTGAGCGGGAATATTTCTCCCCTCTGAATCGATTGAGAAGATCGATCCAAGCAAGATCGTTGGTAGACCTTGATAGCTTCGTCAAGAAGTTTGGATCTACAAAGCATCGCCGTCGCATTCACTTGCCGCCGCCGATCTCAGGATGATCCTCTCCAAGAGAGTGCACCGATCGTGGACTCTTCATCTTCATCAAGAAAGCTTTATTGAAAGAAGAGGGACATCAGGTTATCCAAACGTAGTTTGTATTTCTTGTACATTCTATTTTAACTTTGTTGCAAAGGAACTTTGTTTTCTCATTGTAAGGGTTGGGTGCAACCCGTGGTGGAGGAGTAGTGACTCCTTCGGGTGGAAGGGTTTATTCTATAGTGAGAGGATTGGATTTCAATCCTGTTGGTGAAGTGACCTAGTCGTCCCTTGTTGGGAGATAGGTCGAAGGGGGAGAGTGGACGTACCCAAATCGGGGAACCACTATAATTTCTTGTGTACTTTTATGAGTTGTGTTTGTTGTTTGTGCAGGTTAATTATTAATTCCGCAAAAGACTGCAAATCACCTATCCCCCCATAGGTGAAGTTAGTTGACACTAGATAAACTTTCAAGTGGTATCAGAGGGAGGTCACTCGTCAACTAGGTTAACACCTTGAGTAAGATCCTGCCTCTAGTGTCAAGAAGAATACCAGACTCAAGCATGGAGCTATATTCTGATGTCTCTCCTCTGAGAATCCCTGTCTGCACAAAGGAGTATTATCCCGTTTGGAAGATGAGTGTTCTGTTTCATCTGGAGGCCATTGACCCTCATGCATCACTCATTTTGGAAGAGGGTCCCTTTATTCCCATGAAGGCTTCCAGCTCAGGAAAAGATCTCCAAATCCCTAAGAGTTCTGAAGAGATGTCTGAGACTGAGCTCTCACTCTTCAACTTGGGCAAGCTGATTCATCAGATCATCACAAACGGCTGGTCTGGATCGTCTCGTTCAAGACTAGAGAAGTGTAGGACTGCAAAGTCTATGTGGCAAACTATCTCAGATCTCATGATGGGATCAGAGACAACAGGGATTGGATGCCAGCAGGATGATGAAGCATACGTGGGAATCCTCAATTCTGAAGATGAAGGTCAAGACCAATCTCTCAGTATCAGGGCTCCTGTGTCTATATCTGAGACAAAAGAAGAGTTTGAGGAAAGCAGTTCTGATGAAGCTGACACATCTGTCTTGACTGATTCTAACGCTAACCATGAACATCAAAGTCACGATCAGGAAACTTCTTCATAATTCTCCTCTCCCCTTGAATTTCCTGAAGACAGGAATAGTTCAGAGGGTTGTACATCTTATGATGCAAGGGAGATGGATTGCTTCAATCAAAGGATTGAAAATCTTGATTCCCTTGAGAGTGACCATTAGAAGAGCAACTTACTTGTTGAGGAACAAGCTAAGGAGATTGCTCAGTTGGAGTCCATGATGGATCTCCAATTGGAATCCATCAAGGTGAAGGAATCAAAGATCTCGGATCTAGATGTTCGTCTAGAGACCGAGAAGAGAATAGTATCTAATTTCTCCAAGATAGATGTTATTAAGAGAAAAGGAGAAAACAGGTGGATCTCAGGAATTATAAAATCATGGAGAAATGGGGAAATAGTTTTCAGACCCTCCACACCGAGTAGGAAGGGCACACATCATGCCTTCAAGTATAACCATAAGAACAACTATGGTCACTGCAAGGATGATCAACCCTCTTGTGGATGTACCCTTAGTGGAAGTGCTGTTATGGCTACCCATGAGAGAATACATTTGGCTCATAATGAACCTTTTGTATTCTCTGCCTCAGCCTCAACACTTCATGAGATGGCAGGAACCAGCTCTCACAGTAACTCTCACCACCCTAGGACACAAGAAAAGGGGGTTGGGAAACATGTAGTAAGTACCCATGGGCCCCCTGGGTGTGTGCTGACTGAAAGGAAGGCACCACCTCCCATGCCTCATGACACTCACCACATGCTCTCTATCCACCCTCCCTCGCGTCTCAGTGGAAAGGGCAAATTTGTGAGCAGAACCTGCTCTGTCCCGTTTAGACCTAAGATCATGACTACCTCAGTCAGTAGATCAGGTCAGAAACGGCGATACAACATTCATGATTGTTGGTGCTGTGGCAAGGTGGGTCACTATGCTATAGATTGTTGGCACAATCCCTCTATGCCAAGGGAAAGGGTATGTCCACTTCCTCATGGCAGAGTTATCCTTCCTGACAGTATTCCTGTAGGAAGGCATTCGATATTTTATGCTGACAAGAACCTAGGACCCAATACATATTAAGTTCCTAAGATACGGTAATTTTTTGTTGCAGGATAGTCTAGGTTCCCATAAATATGTAAGGAACTAGACATGAGATGTTCCAAGAATGACATGGAACAAGTATATGGGAGAAGAGTTAGTGCTAACTACAATGGCCTACTCCAATTGGACACCTGGTGTACCTCAAATAGAAGATCTGAATGATCAATTTAATGATCCCAGGTACACGCGTTCAGTTTCAATACTTGAGTCGCATTATATAGATGCTTATATATATATATCCATACGAATATGTCGATTCCTCTTCTAAAAGTAAATGTTTATATATATATATGCACATATTTGTTCACACACCTGGTGAAAGGACGCAACAGTTAAATTATCATTAGTTAAAATCGGAAGAATTCCTTGTATTTACATATATAATTGATGATGTATTTCAATGGGTGTCAATCAGTCCAGTTGAAATTCAAGGAGTGTGTGCAAGGGGCTATAACGAAAACTCTACACTTTTGAATCACCTAGAATAACTCAGCAATTATTTCTAGGGTTAGTATACCATTCAACTTGACCTAGGTTTTGTGACCAAGAAATGAAAAAGGGGGCTAAGATTCCAAATCACACCGAACAGTATAAACTACCCCGTATAGTGAAATAGCGGCCAACCGTCGATGGATATAAATAGCATAAAACCCCTTTTTGACTCTTCACATTCCTAATCTCGCGAGCGTCCCGCCGACTCCCCAAGAAATCTCGCCGAATCCGTTGGTCATGCGGAAGCTGCTCCCTTGCCCGGTCGCCTGGTGCTCTCCATCACTCCTCCATGATCCCGTCGACAACATCCTCAGGACGCAAGGATCATGTCGTGCTTCCGTCGTCTCCCTGTCAGGTTTCCCTCTCCCGACGACGCTCATTCTAGTCGCCAACGTCCCGCCGCAAGCCACTCTCTTTGCTCGGCGCTAGGGTAACGTCCCTTCATCCTTGAAGTATCTCGTCTAGTGTAGCTCCTAAACTAGAATTTTTGATAGGGTTTAGTCACTTGAACATTTCCTGTTTCGGTTTACAATGGCTCCTAGAACCACCGTAGGGCTCCTCACCGGGAGTGAACTGGTTAGGACGGGCTTATCTCATGCCTCCGATGAGTTCAGAAATATTATCCTAATGCTTGAAGAAGCCGGGCTTTCCTTCATCCTGGAGCATCCGTGCAAGATTCTGGACAAAGAAGTACTTGAATTCTTTACAACGGCAAAGCTACGACATGAAGATACAGTGATTAAGAATAAGATTGCCGGTCTACGGATCAAGATGTCTTCTAGAAAATTGTCACGACATTTGCAGCTCACCAGTTTTGACCAAGAGGACTACCTGGAGGAAGATGATCGTGCCAGGACTCTCCTATTCTGCGGACTTTCTCGAGGGACTAAGTTTATCAAGCGCAAGGAAATGAATGAGGAAGGGAAGCTTCTATCTGATATCATTGGGAAAGCCCTGATCTGCAAACCGGGCTCTCATGATCATATCTCTGGTGATATGTTCAAAATCTTGGTGGTTATAGTGTGTCGAAAAAGATACAACTGGGGGGCCATGCTGTTTGAGAAGATTAAAGAAACACTAGGAACCCCCAATTTTGGAAGGATCATAAGCCTGTACCTCAATCAGCTGAATGGAGACAGGTTTGACATGAGTTAGAGAGTTCCTCTCCATTACTTGAAGAAAATGGACTGCCAAAACAACTATGGCGTTGAGTGAGGTCCACTCCCTCAATGCCTTCAGAAAAATAGGTTGTGGCGTTGAGTGAGCTAACCTCACTAAATGCCAAAACAGCTATGGCGTTGTGTGAGGTCCACTCCCTCAACGCCTTCAGCAATACAGGCTGTGGCGTTGAGTGAACTAACCTCACTCAATGCCAAAACAGCTACGGCGTTGAGTGAGGTCCACTACCGCAACGCCTTCAGCAACATATGTTGTGGCATTGAGTGAGCTTACCTCACTCAATGCCAAAACAGCTACGGTGTTGAGTGAGGTCCACTCACTCAATGCCTTAGCACTTAGCTACAAAAAAACAACATGTGGAATTGAGTGAGTCCACCTCTCTCAACGCCAAAACAGCATTGGCATTGAGTGAGGTCAACTCACTCAATGCAAAAGTACATAGCCGTGAAAACAAACTGCGGCGTTGAGTGTGTCCACCACTCTCAACGATAGAATAGCTTTGGCGTTGAGTGAGGTCAACTCACTCAATGCCAAAGTACTTACCCGCAAGAAAGGGCTGCGGCATTGTGTGAGCCCGCCTCACTCAGTGACATAACCGTGCGGTTTGGCTGCAGCGTTGAGTGAGTCCGCCTCACTCAATGCCTAGACATCCATGGCGTTGAGTTAGGTCGACTCACTCAACGCCACACTACTTAGCCACAAAAGAACAGATCAAGGGGCAATGGCGTTGATTGTGTGCACCACACTCAACGCAAAGCCCAAGCAGAATCGGCGTTGAGTGTGTGCACCACACTCAATGCCAAGTCCAAGCAGACCCGACATTGAGTCTTTGCACCACACTCAATGCCAAGTCCAAGCAGACCCGGCATTGAGTGTGTGCACCACACTCAACGCCAAGCCCTAAATCATACTAAACAACAAGACTGGGTACAGGGAAAGCTTCTACTACAGGCCAACACTAATTCTTCCAACCCGAGCCTAAGCAAGACCGATTTGCATAAAAATTAAACTATAGCTTTGCCCCTCTGATGAGTTGTAAATATACCTATATTTTCGTCTTTTATTTAAGTCAATTTTGTTTATTTTTTGTCTTTTTTATTAGTTTTATTCAATAAATTGCTTATTTTTGTAAATATTATTTCTAAATTAGCTTTATTTTTATTGCAGAAAATTTCCAGAAATATTCCAAAAATAGTCAAAATGTTGACTGACACGCCCGTGTCACATGACCGACACGCCCGTGTCATGCCCTCGACGATCGTCGACCACAGTTGACAGCTCGACGATCGGCGATGATCAAACCAAGCTCGACACGCCCCCCTGTCACGCCCGTGTCAAGGTGTGACACGGGCGTGACCTTGCCACCTGGCCCAACGCGACGCGCGTGACTTTGCGGCCGGACCGCGCCCAGATCGACCTCCCCGACACGCCCTAGTCACACCCGTGACTGACACATGTCACACCCGTGACCTAGGGCGTGACCGCCACGTTTTCAGCCGAAGTCAACTTTCCAGTCAAGTCACCCGATCAGCTCATGAATAGTGTCGACACGCCCCCCTGTCACGCCCTAGTCACGGGCGTGACCAACCCGAAAATTTGTCTATAAATAAGAGCTTCCAGGAAGCTTATTTTGTCCACTTTTTGACCACTTTGCTTAGGGGAGGTGCTGCCCATTTGGATTCCATACTTATGTAAGGAGAATTTCTCCCCCCCCCCCTCTCTCTCTCTTAGTTTGTATTAGGTTTTTTTGCTTTAATAAAATTTGAATTTTTCTCTCTTAATTAGTATGAAAAATCCATTTGAATGCGCCAACTTAAGCAATTTTTCGTTCATCTTTTTTGTGTTTTTTTATGTTTTCATTTTTATAGCTTTGATAACTTAGTTAGATTTAGGATTTATCGGCATTTCTAGCTGTTGTGCCGTCCGTTTAGTTTTCATTTTCTGCACTTTTTAGCTTTAGCTTTTTCTTCTTTATCATTTTCATTCATATAGGTTTTATAAAAACCCCCCTAAAAGTGTTCGTTTTTACTTTCTTTAACTTAGGCTCTTAGGAATGTAAATCTTCTCGTTCCTTTTTAGTTTTATTCTCACTTTTTTGGAGGTTTTATAAAAACTTATGAATAAAAATGTAGTCGTTATAATTTTGCGCTCACTTCATTTTAGCTTTTTATTCGTAAAACTTTTAGTCCCTTTAATTTTTATTTCATCTTTTTATGCATTTCTACCGCATTCTAGCGGTAGAAATGCAGTTGTATTAATTTTTCGAGTACGTTCATTTTGCGTTTATTTGCAAAATTTTCGCTCCGGTTAATTTTTATTTTCACTTTTTATGCATTTCTACCGCATTCTAGCGGTAGAAATGCAGTCGTTTTAATTTTCTGAGCACTTTGTTTTTCTTATTTTTGCAAGTGTGTGTGCCTGTATGAGTTAGGTTTTACTGCTTTATTTTAACTCCTGTAGAGTGCGTGTGTGCGTATGCATTTATTTCCGCCTACTCGTTAAGAGTTAAATGGCGCTCTGCTTTCATTTCCCACCCACTCGTTTGAGTGGGACTTGTCTTTTTACTTCTTTCATTTTCTTCCTACTCACTTGAGTAGGAAAACTTTGTGTGGGTGCGTGTGTTTTCATTTCTGTAGAGTGCATGTGTGTGTTTTACTTTCAAGTAGAGTGCGTGCGTGTATGAGATAAATTTACTCCCGCCCACTCATTTGAGCCGGGACTTGCAATTTTATCGCTTTCTCAATTATGTAGAGTGCGTGCGTGTAGGAGATAATTTTACCGCTTTATTTATCGCTTTCTTCACTTAAGAAGAGTGTGTGCGTGTGTGCATTTATTTCCGCCTACTCATTTGAGTCGGGCTTGCTTTATTTAATTTTCTTTATGGTTTTGAAGTGTGCGTTAGTGCCTGCATCAATTAGCCCTCAATTTATCTAATTGTCCTATTTTTCGTGTTTTCTCTTATAATTGTTCAGTGCTTAATTTAACAATCACGCTTCACCTAAAAACATAAAGCCGTCCCCATACCAATGAGTGGCTAATCTCTTTTAGCCTTTGGCATCGAAGAGCATTGGGACATAAAAAATGATTTGAAATAATTAAAAAAACTTTATTTTTAATTTAATTTAAGGACTTAAGGTTTACCCCGGGTTAACGACGCATAGGACCACATAATCGATGTGTGGGCTCTATTTCTGTTATCCATACGCGATGCCGAGAGGCTGCACGTATGGACCGATCCCCCTTGCGTAAAGAGAACTGCGTACGCCCCCTCGAAAGAGGAGAAGCGTAGTTCTGTCGGATTGGGTTCCCCACCCAATAGCGGGGTTCTTAGCGTAATGCGGGCGTTAAGGGGAATCCTTCGTCGGACTAACGTTCAGTCGAATAGCCTTAGCGCCCAGGTGAGCGATATCCCTAGACCAAGGTGAGCTCATGTTCTTGGAACCTCCACGGCCAAGTGCCTTTTATTAAATTAAAAACAAAGTTCAATAATTGTTAAGAATTATTTTAGTCTTAATCCGATTCGATGCCGAGCGTTAACCCGTCATCGAACTAACTTAGCAAATTTCTGCTTTCTTTCTTTCCGCTTTAATTAAACTAAAAAAATCCCACCTTGTTGATAGTAAGATAATAGTATTCCTGGAAGAGTAGATATAATCAACGCGTCCCCGAGAATAATACGACCTCGGTATTTTCCCGAATACCGAGTACTACTTGCGATAGGTGCACTTGCCTCCTCTCGTTAGAAAACTCGATCTTCTAACTGGCCGGCAGAATCTGACCATTTCGAACCAACCACAGTAGGTCTCTGTTCCGCGGCCATCACCCTCTACCCGGCTACAACTACTGTACAAGAAGAATCGACGCAACCCTCATGCCCTCGTATAGCCCGATAACAAGGCTTCTCTACTAACAGTTGGGAATCTGTACCCGATTTCAAGCAAGAATAGGGTTTCTAACCTAGGGCTAACAGTGTTATATTAACATAGCAAAAACAATCTAGACAAGCTTTTCTACGGCCGAAAGAACAAAGAGAAAAAGATAATAATACTAGGCAAGGGCAAGAACACCAATTGCCTAGATTTCCAGCGAAGCTTGGTCGGCCTCCCTTATCCTCACTCGGCACTAGCAGAAACAATACCTAAAGCAGAAAATCTGGAGCTTTAATGACGAAAACGGAAAACCCTAGAAAATCAAGACCCCTAAAAACACCACGAAAACTGAATTTCTTACCATAGAAATGAAGGTCTAGGCAAGAGCAATCCAAATCCGCTTTCGGAATCGAATTCTGTCCACGAAGGCTCCCGGAATCGGCGTCCGAAGGGGAGCAGTTCCGACAGTTTCTCTGTTTTCCGCGAACAGGCGCTGCGGGTTCGGGAAGAAGGTGAACAGGAGCGGTTTCTTTTATCTTAAGTCTAAACTATTCTATATATAACACCCTTATTAATCTTAATTAGCTAATTAATTAATTAATGACTAAAATGACAAGGCAAAACCGCCAAGCACCTGCACCCTTTAACAATAATTATTAATATAATATTTATTAAATAGTTTTATTTTTCATAAAATACAAAACGACCCAAAAACCGAACATCCTCGGAATTCGATGAAATTCGCACTGTAGCTAAATATCCACGCTACGATTACAACAGCGAAGTCAAAATTAACTTTTGATGAACAGAACTCGAGTTATACCCACCCGAAGTCAAAACACAAGCATCACCCGAGAGGCCACACCGGGTCACCCAAAACGACCCGGCTTGCTAGGGAGATCTTCCCGATAGACTACAAAATAGGCCACACAGTTCTAAGGAGTTATGACCACACTCCACAGATGACACAAGCCAAGAAAATGCGTCGACGTAATGCCAAACGAGAATTAAATAATCGTAGAAAAATCGGGGGCATTACACAACTGACTCAGAGATAAATCTCTGAGTCTTCTCTACTGGACTAAGCAGTTATCAGTCCATCTATCTTGCTATAAAAGGGATTAATCTTCTTCTATAGCTAACTTCTTCTTTACTGCACAGGTGAGCAGCTATCAGCTTGCTGAATGGATTAATCAGCTTCTTTGTTCTAGAGAGAACTATCTTACTGAACCTGAAGAGCTTTAGCTATCTTCCTTTCCCTCTGGCTATCATTGCTGGACTTGAGCTTTCAAGCTTGATGGGGAAGAAGATGTCCACCTGCCTCTAGTTTTCTTTTTGTATTTTCTTTTTTGCATTTGTCCCGTTTGTTTCCCTAATTCCCTCTTCTCTTTTCTTTTAATATCTGTCGATTTGAATCAATGCCACAATTTGAATGTGGGCCTAGTCAAGTATGGTGAACACCGCCGACCTACGAAGAGGACAAAAAGTAGCGTAAGGCACTATTACAGCTTTCCTGTAACTTCCTGAAATGCTTGAACTGGGCTGGACTATCGTTGATCTGAGATCGACAAACTCTGTGCTGAGCCCACGATCAGAGTCTACAACTTCAACCCGAGCTCGAAGAAATGTTAGCTCAGGTTGATGACATATGTAACTTCATACATTAACTAGAGCTCAATGATCGTTGATATGAGTTTGATGAACTCTGTGCTGAGCTCAACAAAATGTGAGCTCAGCTCGATGAAACTTCACTTCTCTGGACTTGGACAAATTCAGCAGGCTTTGTCTCAGCGGTTATTTCTCAGCAATCTCAGCGGTTTCTTCTTAACAGCTGAGACAAGCTTCTATCTCAGCATTTTCTTCTCAGCGGTCTCAACTCATTCTTCTTGTCAACTGTGACTGTCTGCTATCTCAGCGGATTCTTCTCATCAGTCTCAGCTGTCTCAGCGGTTTTTGACTTAGCCAATTTTTATGGCTTTAGATCGACAAGTGTTTAGCTGAGCTCGACGATCTGTAAGCTGAGTTCGACGAACTTAAAGCTGAGCTCGATGAATTTTTAGTTTACTTCCTAACTCATTTTTCTTCACATGTCCAATCATGGACTACCTGCATGCATGAACTTAAACACACATCAAATACATTATGCCCCTTATCATGATTGGTAAAGCCTTTTCAAATCGTAAGGAACATTGAGGGGCACAATTCCCAACAATATCCCCTTATTTGAAGAAGGAAGAACACCGATCCATGCTAAGGTGCATCAACACAAAAACAAATCATGATAGGCTTGAAGAGACATTATCATGACAACTAGCCATTCCAGTATAGTATACTCCCCCTAAGTATGATGGCATAATATTATGATGGATTAACCAATAACATTGGTAGATTATCAATCACTAACAGTGTAACAGTATGATTAATAGCAGATTAACGAAACATTAACTTAGCCAAACTACAGTAGCAAACTTGTGATTACAGTATATCTATGAAAGAGCTGCATATTTATTAATCACAGATATATAAATTATAATTTTATGGACATCTCTCACATCAATATAGTTAGGGCCAACTCATATTAATTTCATTGATAAAGATTTGGTATTGCTACACTTTTGATATCCATTACAAGACAATGATTAAATAATTAAAGCACCCTAAGTCTTGCAATCTCATCTCAGCTCTTCTTTGATTAACTTGAATCAGCATCCTTGGTAGCAGCTATCTTCTTCAAGTTTTCAGCTTTGTTCTCATGCCTTTTGAGGTAAAGGAATGGATTTGGAATATATCTGGAAGGCATTTTCTTAGGATTTCTCTTCCTTACCAGATTTTCTTTGAATACTCTTTCCCTTAGGGAATTTCTTTCTAAATGCTTGATCCATTCTTTAGAGGGATAAAAACTATCAATATTCTTTAAGATTTGTCCATTACTTATCCAAGCATTAATAATGATGGATTCAGAGGCATCACTTAGTTGTTCATGATTTGGATAATCTCTGTTCTGAGCTCTCCTTTTTGCCATGAACTCTTTATCCATTTGAGTTCCTTCCCTCTTTCTTCTAGCTGCAAGTTGCGCATCTTGTGCAGCTCTAGCTTGTGGAGGGAAGTCTAGATCCTCTGGCATCTTTTTATCCAGTAGGGGAAGGTGCAGTGCGATCATGGTGCCTTGAATTACATTGAAGGCTTGATCTTCAATGAGTGATGTAGTCTTAGCATGGCTGCTCTCCCCCTTTCTGCCTTCTTCAGATATTGACTTTTGCAGTAGGGTGGTGTTGGCCTCATTTTTGTTTGATATATATTGGAGTATTCTCTCATTGTCTATAAGAAACACATTTTTCGTAAGAATTGCCTGCTTCATAGAGTGGATAGCTATATTGTTGACATGCTGATTTACATGATCTACTGTACTTTTGATCTCCTCATAAATTGCACTCACATATTTATTTACATATCCTATATCAGCTGTAGATAATTTTTGGCTTGCTTCCATGGATTGAATAATGGTGGTCACCTTTATACCAACAGTTCCAGCCTTATCAAACCAAGTTATGACTTGTTTATTTAAGTGAGAGGTTTCCTATTTATATTCCTTGACTTCACTTAATAATTAATCCCTCAACTTGGCAACTGAGTGGTCAACATATTCCTTGGGGGTTGTTGTCTGAGCATCTAGCAGTGCTTTGAAATGGTATAGAAATTCCTCATTTAAGATGGGGGTTGATGAATTATGGCTCATAGGAGGATGTAAAACATTCTGAAAAGGTATCTGAGAAGGCTCCCCATCAACTACAGCACCTGCAGTAGGTGCAGACTCAACTGATCTGTTTACAATTTTGTCAAAGTTTATCAAATCCTTCTCATTATGCTCCCCCACAGACTGAGCATCCTTCTCTGGGTTGGACTTATCAATATAAGTATTTAGTGTATCAGGAAGCTCCCTATTATCTTCTATAGCAGGGATAACTTCAACTGTTGCTACATAATCAATTAATCCATGTCTGCCCCATCCTCTTCAACAATTTCTTCTTCAATAGCATTATTTGAGACTTCTCCTAACTTAGGGTTGGCATGTATTTTATCAACATGCATATCACTCACTTGAAGTTGGAAGTTTGCAGAGGTTTGAGTGAGACATAAGTCAACTTGCTATCCAACATCAGCTGTAGAGGAGGTTCCAGGCTCTAGTTCAGAGCTTGCAGTTCTTTCCTCCTTCATAGGTTTCTTCGTTGTGTTTGTAGAGGGATTGTTTATTACTGAGGGTTGGATCCATTTTAAGACCCTAGTGAATCTCTGCAATGTTTTTATGTCAATTCTTTTTAGGTAGTGAATCTTCACTCCTTGCTCCTGCTTGAATATTTTTGGGTAGGTGTTTACTAGGTATATGTAAAGAATTATTCCCAAGTTTGGAGTGTGTAGGCAGACTACTATTCTCTGGTAGATGATTGATGACCAACAAGTCTGCTTATTGAAGATTATCTTGGTCATAACATCAAACATTGACCTGGAGATGGTGTAATGTGATCCGGGTTTGTAGATGAGGTCTTTCCCAACTATAACAGCTAGCAGTTTCCCTCTTTGATTGAAGAATTTCCTTTTCATAGACCCAGATTTAGCCTCACTGTATTCACACCACCAGAGAGTATTGTCTCGATCCATGATGGTGGTTTCTTCTTCCTCGCTATGGTTGATGGCGGGTAGATGAAAGGCTTTGCCTAGTTTCTTTGGATTTATCTTAATCTTGATATCACCAATCTTATATTTCAGTGAGTTTTGAGAGGAGGACACCTTGACGTTGGAGAAACGTTCCACTACTTCTTCTCTAAGAATGGTTGAAGGTTCAGAAAGAGCATACTCCAAACCCGCAGTCTCAATCATTCTTAATACTTCCTTAATCTCTAGTGAGGCATGACTCAATCCATTCCTCACAATTTCATAGCCCTCCTGGAGCTCCTTTGAGAACTTTGGCACATTGAGTCAGAGCGGCAAAACGCTGAGAAGGTTTTGGTCTCGACGGCTAGGGTTAAGTTTTTGATAGAAATGTGGCTTTTCATTACTTGTCGCCTTTATATATAATGAAAAAGCCTAATTACTTTTTCATTTGATTTACCAATTAATCATTTTTAGATCTTATGGATTGCGCTTATAATTTCTATTTTGATACCGGGGATTGAGTGCCTGATTAATTTGTCGCTTTCTTCATAGTATGGATGTATATTCTATTTGTCACATCATTGTACAGATATTTTATTTATTCCAAGTATGATGGATACCAAGCGAGCCAATAAGTCAGTTTTATTTATAACTTTATTATGCACGGATTTATATATTATTTTGGGCTTGAGAGGAAGGACTCCTTAAGTTAACAATGCAGATGATTATGAGGGATAATTGATCATTATTATCTGACTGGTGTGCTTGATTAGTTTCATCTTAAGCACATCTAGCTTAGTACGTGAACTTCCAAACATAGTCTCTATATAGGAGAGAGAGAGACTTTCCTTGAGGCATATTTCCTCTAGATTTTGAGGATTTCACACTTAACAGTCTCATTCTTTGTTTATTGCTTATCATGGAGAAAGTTACTTGAGCAATTATCCTGTACCAGACACTTTTCCTGGAACACCAGTTGTCCAAATACAAAGTCTTAATTGGATAGGTACTTGATAATCCTGCAAAATAGAATTCATTTAGCCTTAGGCACCCAATGATAATCGGGTCCTAGGTTCTTGTTAGCATTATAAAACATCTGCCCAACTCTTTGCCTGGGCCGAGCACCTTTCTGTCCACTAGTCACATTCAGATTATGCCAACAGTCAGTGGTAAAGTGACCCACTTTCCCACAGCACCAACATTTATGAATGTTGTATCTTCTCTCTAGGACAACACATAATTTCTGTCCATGTGAGAAGTGTGCAGCACCAGACTTTATTGAATCAGCATTGCATGAGGCTGCAACCTTCTTCTTGAGTAAAGGTGCTGAGAAACTAAATACAACTGGTCCAATATGGGCCAGATGTATTTTTAGAGTCTGTCATCTAGTGGGCTCTCTCATTTCCTTAAATAAGGGATTTTTGGAACCAAATCTAAAGAACTTACCCTAAGCATTATGGCTAGAGTGGACAATATCACTCTTTCTAAGATCATGTGTCTTTACCCCACTGGTAGAGCACACATTTGACTGTCCTCAAGGGGAGGTGCAACCTTGACAATTTTAGATAGTGACTTTACCTTTTGAAATACTGTCAACTTATCAGGGAATTCAGCTTTAAAATGATGATTATTGTGATTAATACCCTGCTTCCCAGGGACATGGCTGGTTGCAGCTTTTGGCAACTTACCCTGTAACTGGGAAGGGTTAATATCAATGCCCAATATCTCTATGAACTTTTGTTCCAAATATCTGATATGCTTATTCTTCTCTTTTAAGAGCTTAGTATGACACTCAAGACTTTTCTTAAGTTCAGACACCCCATGGCTTGTCTTATAAAAGTCAGTAGATTTATTGTTATAAAGAGTTTTATAAGGCTTCAGGACTTTAATCTCCTTGGCTTGCCTTTTGGAAAGAATTCTGCTCTCCCTTAGAGCAACTAGGAGAAGTCCATACTTGTCAATCAATTGATTAACATCTGTCTCAGATTCTGAGCAATCTTTATGAGAGGATGAAGATGCATCAGTATCTGGACAGGTTTCATAGTCAGATGAAGATGAAGGAATGGATATAGGTTGTACCTTGATTGATTCTGAATCTGCCTGACTTCTCTCCTCTTCAGCTATTGTCATCAGCCCCTGGAATCCACAGTCATCTTCATCCTTCTCATTTTCACTATCAGAGTATGATAGAGGGGCTCTTATCCCTATCATACCAGCAGGATAATCCTCTTCTACTTCTGGATCTGCAGCAACAGATATCATCCCTATATAGGCTTCATCCTCTTAATCTTCAGATTCTGTGGAGGAAGAATCTGTCCAGCTTCTCTCCTTCTTGGACACAAAAGACTTCTCTTTCTTCTTGTCCTTGTGGTTATGGTGATGCTTTTTCTTTTTCTTCTCATCTTCTTCCCTCCATTTGATTGGGCAGTCAGCAATGGCATGCCCAACCTTACTGCAAAAATAATAGATGACTTTATATGAAATCTATTTATTGGATTTAGTACAATACATGTCCTTCTTAGAGGTCCTCCTGTGATGGGATGATGATGATGGTCTGTTCTCCCAGTACTTATTCTTCATGAACCTCTGAAGCTTCCTGGAGAAGACTGCAAACTCTTCATCATATATTTGGTTGTCTGAAGAACTATTCTCAGACAATTTTGAGCTGGTCTCAGCTTCTCTCCTTGGTGGAGAAGGAGTATTTCTTCTGCTACTTCTTGGGGATTCTTCCTTGAGGGACACTATCTTATCATTTATCTTGGATCGACTTTCCTTCTCCTCTTCTTGTCTAACTGTCAGCTGCATTTTATAGGATAGCATCTTTCCAAAGAGTGTAGGTGGAGGAGTGTCTGCCAGCTTAGCCATTTCCCTAATGGCACAGATCTTGTTGTCCCAATATCTAGAGAGAGATCTAAGGAACTTGTCATTCAGCTCACATTTGCTAAAAACCCTACCATAGGTTCTTAGTTCATTGACTGTCCTAAAGTACCTTTCAAAACAGTCAGCTACTTTTTCAGATTTTCTTTGCCTGAAAGCCTCATACTCTTAATTGAGCATGAACTTCCTATCATCTCTAACTTCCTCAGTGCCTTCCATGTAGACCAAAACGGTGTCTCACATCTCCTTGGAGGTCTTGTAGTGTACAAGATTTTGGAAGGTTGAGTCATCAATTGCACTGGCAATAATATTTTGTGCTCTTTTGGCAATGGTGGACAGAATCACCTCATCTCTGTCCATCTCGAAATATGCCTTAGGCACTCTCACAGTTGGATCTATGGTGGAAGCCTTTGTGTAGACAAAGTGGCCTTCCACTACTATTATATAGATCTTAGGGTCAGATGCTTCCATGAATAGTCTGACCCTTTGCTTCTAGAGGCCAAATCCTTCTTTCCTGCAGATTGTTAGCTTCATGGCCCGTAGCTCCTTATAGTTCATTCATGACCCCATAATTTTATCTTACAGCTAACCTTAGAGGTATACTCAGATTGTTAAATCCTTTTTGAGAAACCTCCCTATGATACCACTTGAAAGTTACTTGATTGAAGGTTAGATAATCACCTAGAGGGAGGGGGGGGGGTGAATAAGTCTTTTGAAATTAATTTAGTCTTCTTATATCTTTATGTTGTTTATATGTTTGGTGATCTAGAGCTTGTCCTTAACACCTGTAGTATAAGAAAGAAACAAGCAACACAACAAGCACACAAAGATTTATAGTGGTTCCCCAATTGGGTACATCCACTTTCCCTCCCACCTTTCTAACTTGTGTTAGACAAGGCACAATCTCCTCTAAAATAATCCTCTGAGCTTACATCTCAAGCCTTCAGCGTTACACACAGATTCTCTACAGAATCCAAACTCAGTACCATAAAGGATCCTACCTCAGAGCCCTGCAGTGATCTTACAGCTCAGTGGTCCACTAACCACCTACCTCAGCCTTATTTCTAAGGCTTACAGCTCAGCCTTCTCAGCCCTACAACTTCGGGCACACAACCCTATTCTTAGAGTGCTACAACACTCCTACAGCTCAGTACCCTTCCAGGTACCTACAGCTCAGCCTCCTCCAAGGCCTACAACTCAGTGACACACTTGTCACCTACAGCTCAGTGACTCTCCAGTCACCTACCTCAGGATGTTAAGCCCTACACTCAGGCTGGGAGGACATCCCTACCTCAGATCCATAAATTATCCTACTACAATGAGCAACACTCTCCTACCTCAGGCTGTTAAGCCTTCCGCAACTCAGATCCACTTTATATCCTACCTTAGTGCCCCAACAGGGCACCTACCTCAGTGACAAACTAGTCACCTACCTCAGGCACAAAATGACATACACTCAGATTCAGATAAACTGAATCCTACAGGATGTAAATATAAGATGTTGAAGAAAAATTAAATAACAAACTCAGAGACAAATCTCTGAATCTTCTCTGTAGGACTGACCAGATATCAGTCCAGCTATCTTTCTGTAGAAGGGATGAGTCTTCTTCTACAGTTAACTTCTTCTTTACTACACAAATGAGCAGCTATCAGCTTGCTGAATGGATGAATCAGCTTCTTTGTTCTAGAGAGAACTATCTTACTGAATCGGAAGAGCTTTGGCTATCTTCTGTTGCACTCTGACTATCTTTCCTAGACTTGAGCTTTAAAGCTTGATGGGGAAGAAGATGTCCAACCACTTCTAGTTTTCTTTTAGTATTTTATTTTCTGCGTTTGTCTCGTTTGTTGCCCTAATCCCCTCTTCTCTTTTCTTTTTATATATGTTGATTTGAATCAATGACACAATTCGAATGTGGGCCCAGTCAATTATGGTGAACGTTGCCAACCTAAGAAGAGGACAAAAAGTAGCGTCCGTCGCTATTGAAGCTTTCCCGCAATTGCCTGAAATGCTTGAACTGGGCTGGACTATCGTCGATCTGAGATCGACAAACTCTGTGCTGAGCTCAACGATCTTATTCAACAGCTTCAACCTAAGCTCGATGAAATGTAAGCTCAAGTAGACGACATCTGTATCTTCATACATTAACTTGAGCTCGATGATCGTCGATCTGAGTTCGATTAACTCTGTGCTGAGCTCAACGAAATGTGAGCTCAGCTTAGCAAAAATTCACTTCTCTTGACTTGGACAAATTCTGATGGATTTGTCTCAGCGGTTCTTTCTCAGCACTCTCAGCAGTTTCTTCTTAACAGCTAAGACAAGCTTCTGTCTCAGCGCTTTCTTCTCAGCAGTCTCGACGCTTTCTTCTTCTTAGCTGTGACTGTCTTCTATCTCAGTGGATTATTCTCAGCGGTCTCAGCTATCTCAGCAGTTTTTACCTTAGCCAAATTTTCTAGCTTTAGCTCGACAAGTGTTGAGCTGAACTCGACGATCTGTATGCTGAGATCGACGAACTGTGAGCTGAGCTCGACAAATTTTGAGTTTACTTCCTAACTAATATTTCTTCACCTGACCAATCAAGGACTACCTGCATGCAAGAACTTAAACACACATCAAATATATTATGCCCCTTAACATGATTACTGACGCCTCTTCAAATCCTAAGGAACATTGAAGGGCACAATTCCCAATAGTTCGGTATTGGAAGATTTGGTCGCCGACTCAGATCCATGGTTTTAGCAGTGTTAATGATTCACATGTATAGGACTGTATAGGTCCTTTTCCTTTTTTAGTGTTGGCTTTTGTTGGCTGTTTGCTTCTGCAGGTTTGAGCGAACAATGGTAACTTCTCGCACTTGGTGCACTTTTCTCATTTTACTGACAATTATTTTCTTACTGGACCCCTTATGTTTTCACTTGTTTACATTTAATTGATTCCTTTTGCCACTCGCATTTTTCTTGTTGAGGTGTTTTTTCTTTGGATGCCTCAAGTTTAGGATAGTAGTCGGTTGAGCAACTAGGTTGGTGTTGCTATTGGACTGCTCTATTATAGAGGTTCTCCTCATTATTTTATGGTAGTTTTGGTTGTTTCTTGTTGGTACAGGCATACACGATCTCTAGTGGGTTCGTGTTAGGTTGTTGACGCCCACTGATGGTTTTCTTTTGAAATGGTAATTACTTTCCTAAGCTGCTAGTTTTCCTACTTTGTGGTTGTATTACTTGCTCTCTGGGGAATGATTTAAGCTAGGTTGCATGTTAGATATTTTAACTTTTAAAATGCATTACTACTAGTATTTCATACATGTCATCTTTCTAAAACCAAAGTCACTATCTTCTAGCTTACATAAAGACTATTTTCATAGTTTTACTAAACCTAGAGTCTTGCATACCATGCGTTGTCTTTTGGGGATGTTTATATTCATATAGGGTGTTAATATACATATTCAAAGTATTTTCCGCAGTGTATAACTATATTTTTCTAGTTGACTCGTTGATACACTAAGCCGAGAGATACGACCATTTAAACTTAATTTAGATTTCATCCATAACAACTTATGAATTTCATTTAAATAATAGAGTTTGGAGTCTTACCTGAGCATCTGCAGTTATCCCCTGCTTAGCGCTGCTTTATGACACGTATTTTCCTTTACTCTGATATAACTTTAGTTCGGGAAAAATGCTGGTTGTGACAATTGGTAGCAGAGGGAGGTTTTTTGATAATTGGTCGAGCAACCATCTCTAGTTAGTGATAGTTGTCTAGTGTCATTTCATACACACACCGATGTGTCATCACTACGTCTTGGCTGAAGCACGAACACTACACTTATAGCATGATAAGAAGTATACAGGGCATATTATGTAGTATGGGATGCATAAGATGTGTTTGTATATGGATCCACCATAGGTGGCAACATGTGACAATTATGTAGTATTGGATGCATAACCACCATCACGTGGGTGCCCATTAACACATTTTCTCTTTTTATGTCATACGATTTTATGTAGTATGAGATGAATAACATTTCATGTGTACACCACTCATAACATGCTTTAAGCCCTCTATTAGAATGCATAGCACAACATGCACAACATAACATTGCATTAGCACACATGCCAAGCTAAAGCCTTACATGATGACATATGTACACACATGGTTTTAAAATAAAAGGAATACAAAATCATGCATTCATGATTTATGAACATGAGTCTATGGGATGACGGTATATCATCCTAAGTTAAGCATGACATCATTATTGAAAATCCCAGAGCTAGTTAGCAGCTTTAACTTGTACTTAAACATGTTTTGTCTGGACTGTGTTATTTGGTTCTAGCAGTTGGGCTAGGTTTTGATTAGTTGTTTGTTATTATTTTAGTATGGTGCCAAAGCGCATAATGACTAGGTTGACTCCATAGTTAGAGGGCGAATCTTCGGGTGCACGGAGCGAAGCGGTGATTGAAAGTCTATGGCAGAGGAATGTGGCTTTATCGAGGAAAATGATGGAGATGCATTCGCAGATCCAAGCGTTGTAATCAATTATGTCAGGACAACCAACGAGAGTGAAAGACCCTGTTATAGGTCAAACTGTTCTTGTTCCCCTTGCTCCTCTAGTGCCTCCGATTTAGTTTCCACCCGAGATAACTTTTATCTCGCATTTCCTTCGGTTAGGACCTCCAACGTATGATGGTAGAGCAGATTTTGTGCTGTTGGATGATTTGATCATAGCCATGGAGGAGATGTTCTCATACTCGAGAGTTACAGTGGAACAGAGAGTGATGGTCGATGAATATCAACTTAAAGGTTTGGAAAAGAGTTGGTGGTTCAGGGAAAAGGAGAATCTAAAGGATGGATGTTCCTGGAATCTTTCAAGGAGTTGCTATAGAAAAAGTACCTGCCATCGGTCAAGCGAGATCGTCTGATGACTGATTTTATGCATTTGAAGAAAAGGAAACTCACAGTTAGTGAGTACGAGATTGAATTCAGCAAACTGAGCTGATTTTCCCCTGACTTGGTAACCTCAGAAGCCAATAGAGTTAAACGTTTTCTGGGTGGTTTTAGGAGTGACATCCAGTAGCTAGCCTATGCATATGAATCTGGAAGCTATGCTGAAGAAGTGGAAGCTGCCTTAAAGGCCGAGGCGATTGACAATGCCAAGAAAAGAGGTCAACAAATGAGAAAAGATAGGAGGAAATCAGATGAGGGTAAGAATTATAAGGAATTTGTTTCTGCGTCTGGTAAGAGAAGCAAAGAGGTATGCAGTTTTTGTGGCCGAACAGGCCATCCGTTTGAGAAGTGTTTCAATAGATTAGGAGCTAAAAAGCAAGAGCAGTTTCACGTGATTTAGAGTGCTCCTAATGGAGATATAGCCTATTCTACGTGTAAGAAAAGGGGGCACGATGTTTCCCATTGTTGGGGAAAGAAAAGAGTCTGCTATCAGTGCAGATAGGAGGGACATTTCAAGACAAAGTGCCTGCAATCTCAACCCATACTACAGCCAGTTCCACTTTGTGCTTTGCCACCGCCGCAGCAGTTGGACAAAGGAAAGGTCAAGCTGAACATGGTTTCTATGGAGGAATCTCGGACATCTACTCAAGTGATATCAGGTTAGATCATTCCCTAGTTTTAGCTTTTAGTATGTAGTTATAGTTTCGATGTTTGTTCCCTTAGTTGCTTATGTAATTTTTATAGGAAAGTTTAATGTAAAGAACAGCTGGGCGCTTGCTTTGTTCGATTCCGGTGCTACTACTCATTTGTGGTTAGGGCTTTCATAGAGCGTAATCATTTGAATCTCGATCGGGTTAGTGACGTGTTTAGTGTTAAGTTTCCTTCTAGTGATTCTGTGGTACCCGCCCAAGGTATTCAGAGTTGTCTGATTCTGTTATTTGATTTTCTAGCGGCTACTGATTTGAAGGTGTTAGACATGGGAGATTTTGATGTGATCTTGGGCATGGACTGGTTGTCCTGATATGATATTGATATCCAGTGCATGGTAGAGCACTTGGACTTCAAGATGGACAACGGTCAACTCAGGAGTGTTGATGGTTATCCGCGCCAGGTTTATCCGGTAATTTCTGCAGTATATGCTTGGAAGCTCTTAGATTCCGACTGTTTTGTTTGTTTGGTTTTAGTTTTGGAGACCAAGGTTGTTTTCCCATGTTTAGAGGAGATCCTCGTGGTGTATGAGTTTCCTGATGTCATTAAAACTAATCTTATTGTTCTTCTTCCTAAGAGAGATGTGGAGTTTATCGTAGATCTAGAGCCGGGTTCCCATCCTATTGCTAAGGCACTGTACCGTATGGCCCCGCGTGAACTAGAGGAGTTCCATACCCAGTTGGATGATTTGCTTTAGAATGGTTTTATTAGGCCGAGTTCTTTCCCTTGGGGTGCGCCTGTTTTGTTTTTAAAGATAAAGGACTTATAGATGAGGCTATGTATTGATTATAGACAACTGAACAAGGAAACTATCAAGGACAGGTATCCCCTAGCGAGAATAAATGATTTGTTTGACCAGTTGCGTGGTAGTTCTGTGTTTTTGAAGATTGACCTTCGTTCAGGCTACCACCAGTTAAGGATTTGTGAGAAGGATATCCCAAGGACTGCCTTTCATTCCCAGCACGGATATTTTGAGTTCTTGGTGATGTCCTTTTGTTGGGAATTGTCTCAACAGTACCCCAGATTTGTAGGAAGTAAGACCTTGAACTAAGATGAATTAAGTTGTATTTGATGTTGTGTTTGAGTTGTATGTATGCAGGACTTTATTGCCAAGTGTATACCAATGTCAGTCTATAATGGGTCATCAAACACAGGACCATAAAATGTAATAAGCTCGATATCCCTCATACCTCTTTCATTACCAATGATGGCTGCTACTATTATTTGGTAATGCCTTTCAGGCTTAAGAATGCTGGCGCAACTTACCAGCAAATGATGGATCGCGTTTTTAAAGATCAAAAAGGAATAAATCTTGAGGTTTATGTTGATGATCTCTTAATCAAAAGTAAAACCTTCTTGCTACACTTGCATGACTTAGCAGAGACATTCGCTACTCTTCAAAAGTATAACATGAAGCTTAACTCACTCAAGTGTACCTTTGGATCGAGTAAGGGGAAATTCCTTGGTCATCTCCTTACTCTAGATGGGCTTGCCCCCAATCCTGACAAAGTCATAGCCATTCTTGATATGACACCTCCCAAATCGCCTAAGGAAATTCAGTAGTTAGGAGGGAGGTTGGCAGGTCTCGGGTGATTTATCTCTCGAGTTGGATATAAGAGTGCACCATTCTTTATAACTCTTCGAGGAGCGTCCAAGTTTGAGTGGACCGAAGAGTGTTCCTAAGCCTTTGAGCTGTTGAAAAGGCAGTTAACTTCAACCCCTTTGTTCCAGAGCCCCCTATCAGGGGAAATGTTTTTTTTGTATTTATGAGTTGGAATAGAAGCGGTCAGCTCAGTTCTTGTTCGCGAGGAGAATAGGAGGCAGTTTCCGGTTTACTATGTTAGCCATATCTTCAATAGCGCAGAAACGAGATACCCAATTTTGTAGAGGTTGGCTCTAGCATTAGTAATGTCAGCTCAGAGAATTCACCCATATTTCCAAGCTCATGCAGTTCTGGTGGTAACAGATCAACCTTTCAGGAGTGTCCTGGAGAAACCAAAACACTCAGGAAGATTGGCTAAGTGGGCAATAGAGTTGAGTGAATTTGAAATTTCTTATGTGCCCAGAACAGTGATAAAATCTCAGGTGTTAGTAGACTTTTTGATTGATACAGCAGAGTCCATCTATGGTCAAGCAGAAAGATCTCCTTTGGCTTGGACCAACTATGTTGATGAAGCCTCAAGCAGAAATTTCTCTAAAGCATGAGTGGTTCTCATTAATCTTAATTACATCAAGTTGGAGCAAGCAATAAAATTATTCTTTCTAACGACCAATAATCAGGAAGAGTATGAAGCGTTACTGGCCAGTTTGAGGCTTGTGAGAGAGTTTGGAATAGATCATGTTCATATCAAGACAGATTCTTTGGTGATGGCTTCGCAAGTGTTAGGCAATTTTGAGACCAGAGTGCCTATCTTGAGGAAGTATCTTACTTTGGTTAAGTTTGAGGTTGGCAGATTCAATATCTTTACGATTGAGCATATCAGGAGGACTGAAAATGAAGAGGCGGATGTTCTAGCCAAGCATGGACTTCCTTCAGGAGGAACAACTTCAGAACTCTTCCGCCCAGTTGTGGATGAAGAAGAGATGATGCAGATTGATCATCATTCCTCCTAGATGGATCCATTTGTCCTTTATTTGTCAACATGCAACTTCCATCCTTCAATCAAAGATAAGAAGAAGTTCAAAATCAAGGAAGCACATTATTATTTGGTATCAAGCATCTTATACAGAAATACTTTCTTGTCTGTTATGGCAAGGTGTGTTTCAGAAGAAGAAGCTCCTGTTGTGCCTCAAGAAGTTCATTCTGGTGAGTGCGGAAGTCACTCAGGAGCAAGGACTTAAGAGAAAATAATCCTCCACCAGGGTTATTTCTGGCCCACTATGAAGAAAGACTCAGAGGCTAGTGCAAAAAATGTGCTTAATGCCAGAAGTTCGCTCCGCTGCTGCATCAGTCAGCTCAGTCACTTAGATCAATTGCAACTACATGGCCTTTTGCAGTTTGGGGAATGGAAATCCATGGTCCTTTTCCCATGGCAAGTGGACAACAGTGTTTCATTATAGTGATGGTTAACTACATCAGCAATTGGATTGAGGCCAAAGCATTAGCCAAAACAATAACTCAAGTAGTAAAGAACTTCATTTGGGGAGAGATAGTCTGTCGGCACGCGATTCCTATGGCAATTATCACTGAAAATGAGCCACAATTCAACAATAGTGAGATGATTGATTTTTGCAATCAAATTGGAACAGAGTTGCGTTTTGCATGAGTCCATCATTCCAGAAGTAATGGCCAGGTTGAGGCAACAAACAAGCAGATTCTTAACTTGCTAAAGAAGAAGGTGCAGAATCTCAAAGGTAGTGGTGCTGATCAGCTTCCGTCGGTTCTCATGACCTTGAGGACAACTCCTTCGTCAGCCACTGGGAGACTCTATTCAAGCACTCTCATGGTTCAGAGGCCCTCATTCCTGTGTTGTTTGAAGTTCCATCACCAAGAGTTTTGCTTGCTAGGCAGAGTGGGGAAGACTGGCTTGAGATGAATAATGAAGTAATGAAATTCAGTTTACATTGTATCAAAGAGATCATAGATGAAGCAGCGATCAGGCAAGAAGAAGTAAAAAGAAGGATGGCCAGATACTTTGATAAGAACATAAGGATCAAACACTTTCAAGTGGGAGACTTGTTCTTTAAAAAGTTAATGCTGCTGTAAGGACCGACTCAGTAGCAAAGTTCAATCCAACTTGGGCCATACCATTCATCGTCAAAGAAATATTAAAGAATGGGTCTTATCATTTGCAAACCTATGAAAGAAATGATGTACCACATGCATGGAATGGTGATGATCTTAACGGTTCTATTCCTAAACCAACTCGTCTCTTACTTCTTCCTTTGTAATTTTTTCAGAAATTATCATTAATGAAAGGCCCCTTACTGACACTTTTTTGAGTGTTTTTTCTGTCTCCTGTACAATTCGAAAGCAAGGATAACTGACACCAGGAGACATCGCCGTGATCAGCTGGGATCCCCCTAGAATCATTGTCATTAGCGTTACACCACCAATACCACGTGTTGCGGGGAGATTTCTCACCGTGTAGTGGGAGCTTGCATATTCTAGCTCGGGGGACCACTGAATCTTGGATCCTGGCTAGTATCTAACCTCATCTCTACATTTTGGAGGGATAGGGTGAGTGTTAGCTCTATCTTTCCTTTTAAGGGATATCGTTACAACTTTGATGATCACGTGAGGAAAGCAATGCTATATGCACCAGCCCGCAGATCATCCTTGCTTGTGACCCACGAATACTCTTTGGAACCCCTGAGCAGGTCCTGCAGGAGACCCACAACAACGTTGATATCAGAGGAAAGCAAAGCTATTTGCACGTGCCCGAAAGATCAACCTGGACTATTATAACGCACCCGATTTTTCTGCGAATATTTAATTCTTGCTTGGCGTTACGTCAACGTGTTTTCTTGGCTTGTGTCATCTGTGGAGTGTGGTCTTAACTCCTTAGAACTGAGTGGCCCATTTTGTAGCCTATTGATAAGATCACCCTAGCAAGTCAAGTCGTTTTGGGTGACCCGGTGTGGCCTCTCAGGAGATGCTTGTGTTTTTTGCTTTGTGTGGGTATAACTCAAGTTCTGTTCGTCGAAAGTTAATTTCGACTTCGCTATTGTGTTCGTAGTGTGGATATTTAGCTACGGTGCAAATTTCATCGAATTCCGAGGATGTTCGGTTTTCTCGTCGTTTTGTATTTTATGAAAAGTAAAGTTATTTAATAAATATTATATTAAAGATTATTTCTTCTGAAAGGGTGCGGATGATTCGCGGTTTTGCCTTGTCATTTTTAGCCTTAATTAATTGATTAGCTAATTAAGATTAAGAGGATGCTATATATAGGATAGTTTAGACTTAAGAGGAAACCGCTCCTGTTCATCTTCCCGAAAGACCGAACCAGTCTGCACCTATTCGCAGAAAGCAGAGAAATCGCCGGAACTGCTCCCCTTCGGACGCCGATTCCGGGAGCATTTGCGGACGGAATTTGATTCCGAAAGCGGAATTGGATTGCTCTCGCCTAGAACTTCATTCTTAAGGTAAGAAATTCAGTTTTCGTGGTGTTTCTAGGGATCTCGATTTTCTAGGGTTGTCTGTTTCTACCATTAAAGCTCCAGATTTCTACTTTAGGTGTTGCTGCTGTTGGTACTGAGTGAGGATAAGGGAGGCCGACCAAGCTCCGCTGGAAATCGAGGCAAGTGGCACTCTTGCACTTGCCATTTAGTTTTCCTGTTTTCTTATATGCCCAGTTAGCCTATTTGATACAACCGAGCATTGCTTTTGCCATAGTCAGTTTCCTTTCCTATACAATAGATGCTTTCTTTTCCTGTGCAAGAACCGGTGATGATGCCTAAGCTTGCTATTACAAAATTCACTATACAGAACCTTGCCCAAAACAGCCGTTTATGTTCTCTGTTCTTTTTCCCTCACTGTAGCTTGTTAGTTCTCGGGCCGGGGAAGGAAGTAAGGGTTAGGTTAGCATTTTCCCGTGCCGTAGCTATAGCTGGGTAGGAGTTAGAAGCTTTAACTCGAAAATTGTGATAGTCCTCATTATAACCCTAGAAACGTGTTTGGCTGTTAGATTAATATTGCTACAGGAATAGACTTGTTTCCATTAGCGATGGAGGATTCAGGGCATGGCATTGAGTGTTGTGCACACACTCAACGCCGGGTCTGCTTGGACTTGGCGTTGAGTGTGGTGCACACACTCAATGCTGGGTCTGCTGGGACTTGGCATTGAGTGTGGTGCAGACACTCAACGCCATTGCCCCTTGATCTGTTCTTTTGCGGCTAAGTAGTGTGGCCTTGAGTGAGAATTCTTCTAAGTCAAAATCGACGGGAATCACTAAGTGATTCTCGCTGACTTCGATGAGAATCGTTAGTGATTCCCGTCGATTCAGCGAGAATCGATCTGCATTCCCGCCGTTTCGGCGAGAATCGATCGTCATTCCCGCCGATTCGGCGAGAATCAATCTGCATTCTCGTCGACCTCTTTCAGATGGAGTTTAGAGAGTGGGCCTCACTCAATTCCATGGCAGTTTAGGCACTGAGTGAGGCGGGCTCACTCAATGCCGCAGCCCTTTCCTATGGGTAAGTACTTTGGCGTTGAGTCAGTCGACCTCACTCAATATCAAAGCTGTTCTATCATTGAGAATGGTGGGCGCACTCAGTGCCGTAGTTTGTTTTCGTGGCTAAGTACTTTGGCATTGAGTGAGTCGACCTCTCTCAACACCAAAGCTATTTTGGCATTGATAGAGGTGGACTCACTCAACGCCACAGTTGGGTTTTGCGGTTAAGTGCTAAGGCGTTGAGTGAGGTTAGCTCACTCAATGCCACAGCCTGCTTTGCTGAAGGCATTGAGGGAGTGAACCTCACTAAACGCCATAGCTATTTTGGCGTTGAGTGAGGTTAGCTGTAAGACCCCCCTCCCGGAACACAGAACACGGCACGAGAGGGGTCTTATGCCCAGAATAGCCGCCTTGAGGTAGTACTAGCACTCAGGCTAGCCTGTACCACAAGACGCCTATTCTGCCGGCTAACAACAATATCAACAGATAAATGCCAACCCAACCATAATAATAAGAAAGTCAAATCCACACCAAGCATATGTCCATAATATCGTAAATAAAGAAGCTGTAGTAAGCTTCTAATATCAGAGTACGAGAACAAAATTGCCCCGAAGGGCTACAACAAAATCTCTCTCTCACTCACATCTGTAACCGACGGTAGCGACGGTACCATCCCTTCAGGCCCTGTCACCCTGGCCTGGCTGTCCGTCTGCGTAGCTTGCTGCTCCACCTCCGGGGTTTCCTCCTAAAAAGGAAGACGTAGCAACCGTTAGTCAAAAGACTAAGTGGTTTCACATCCGCTCCCCCGGCGACTCCTCGGCACCGGGCGGAGAAAGGAACAGGTACAATATATAAATAACAGTAGTACAACAGGTGAAGTGAGTATACATATTATAAGCAGCAATATCAGTAGTGTATAATAAACAAGCTCTTATTTTCAAATTTACAAACTACAGCAGCAAGAGAGTATATAACTAGAACAGTAAGTAACTCAACTTATATGGATGCCCATACAAGCATATAAGTTGAGGGTCGTTCAGCAGAAATTAACTCATCGTATAGGAGTGCCCATACAAACTTATACGATGAGGGTCTTGTGTATGTAATGAAGTGCAATGCTATGTATGCATTGCAATGACACACCCATGCTCAAGCACATGCAATCGCTATGTCGACACAGACTTATAGTTCCCACTATTCGAGTAGGTAACTAACCTCTCAGGCATCAACCGTCGTAGCTAAACGGTGACAGTAGAGCGGGCATCTCCACTACTAGGCTGGTCTCCACACTACCTGGCCTAGGCCTCCATACGCCTCAATGCTAGGAACACAACAGCGGAGCTCACATGCGTACTACGGCTCAGCGGGTTCTCTCGGGTAAATATGCACCAAGATCCTAGCCCCTGACTGGCCTATGGTATAACACGGAAGGAGCCTCGGAAATGAGCACGAGGACCAAGCCCAACCGTTCACTTGGTATGGAAGGAGCCTCTGGACGTGAACACCGAGGACCAAGCCCAACCGCCTAAAGTCTAACTATCAACTCCCATCGGTGTGACGATTGGCGAGCCCGTAGACCTGCCACACTATCCTTTACCCGGGATTACGACACCGCGTGTTGACTCACACCGCATGCAATTCCACAATTCATGGCATGGAAGGAGCCTCGGAGAAAGCACGAGGACCGAGCCCAACAATCCAACTCAACCTCATTCCCATTAGTAACGGTCAACATCGCACTTGTTAACTTCCACAATGTTACCCGTGGGGAGACGACACTCTAAGCATTGGGCTATCCATTCCCTTCCATCAATCCATTATACATCCTGACCATAGTTTTAATCATTTACAAATCCTTCCAAATGAATTCAACATACTATAGATAATGCGCATAATGGTGATCTACCAAATATAACAAAGCCTTTCATTCACTTTGGCTTGATTCACATCTCGGCTTAGGAATTCAAGTCCTCAAACATCAATCTTCACATTACCTAGGCGATTAACACAAAAGAATTCACCCAACCTCGAGATGAATTGCAACATCTATTCCATCGAATCCAAGTTCATATTATAATCACCTAGAATTGTATGTAATCTGGTCAGCAACTTTGATGGAGGATTCCCGTGGCTACAGGTATCGCCTGAAAATGTGCCACCACTCGTTGGAAAGGTAATTTTAAGGGCTACGACTTTCGTGTTTAGTCAAAAGCCCAGATCTGGTCAAATCATATCAGAAATGCAACTCGAAGTCTGCTGCGTACAAGATACAGAATTCCTGGGCATTAACTCCCAACCGCAGCGGATTCAAATGAACTTTCCTGTGGCTACAGGTATCGCATGGAAACGTGCAACCACTCGTTGGAAAGGTAATTTCAAGGGCTAAACCTTTTGTGTTTAGTCTAAAGCACAGATCCGTCCCCTTCTTGCATAAAAATAGCCAAAAAGGTCGCTGCATGCACAATACAGATTCTGCACGCATCTTGAAGCGAAGTGAACGGCATCCGTTTATCTTCCTCCTCAAGCGATTTACCCCAAATCGCAGCCAGAAGTTCCTCCACCCTTAATCTCCCTCTTGAGGCCATTTCCTCTTCACGAGACCACCCCTATCATCACTTTGAAGCGAGGGGAGGTTGAAGACGACTAAGCTTTAGAGCACAATCTCTAGCATGGCCTTCCTAGAAAGCTTCATCTCACACATCAAGGCTCGTTTGAGTCGATGTCTCGCCTAAGAATAACTATAGATCTAGCACCAAGGGAGAGGGGAGGAAACTCACTTCATTTCCGGCGTTTCCTCCGTTGCCGGCATGGATCGCGTTACTCTTCGTTGCGGCATCCTTGGTGCGGTTGTTCCTCAAGGCAAAGGAAGGAGAGAGAGAAGTCCGCCTCCAAAGCTCGCACTAGCAAGCTCTCCTCCGGCGATCTGCGATATTCTCCTCTACCTTTTGCTCCTGACGGTTTGCACGGTGACGGCTCGACAAGAAGGATCGGATGCGATGGTTAGGGTTTGGTTTACTCCCTTTTTATATTACATATTAGGCTAAGTCCCTTCCGCCATGTGTCACTCTCTAATTGGACCGCCCAAATTAGGTTTCATTTGAAGTGACCGGTCCAAAGATCATTCAGCACGAATCCCGAGGTCAAGTTCGGTTCGCCTGTACAAGCCGGTGAATCGGCCTGGGCGCAGAAAACGCACAAGTCAAATTCGGCGGGAATCAGCCAGTGATTCCCGTCGATCGGCAAGTATTGGCGGGTCATTCTCGACGAATTCGTCGAGTATCAACAATGATACTCGACGATTTTCCCTTAGCCGTTTTATCATACATCCTGTCGCTGTGTGCGTTGAGTATCAGTCAGTGATACTCGATGATCGGTGGGTATCACCGGGTATTCTCGGCGATCGGTGAGAATCGTCAGGCATTCTCGACGATTTTCCCTTAGCCTACTGCAGTTCTGAGTCCGGCGGGTATCGACCACCGATACCCGTCGAATCGGCGAGAATCAACCTCCATTCTCGACGATCGACGAGCATCAACCTCCATTCTCGACGATTTTTACTTAGCCGAGTTCCCTCATCTCGGCTACTGGTTGGGGTATCCTTGAACCCAACCCTACACTTATTCAATGAACCTGACACCTCCCATCAGTGCACCCCGAGCCCGAGTTGAGTCTCTTGACTCAGAACAAGTGCGAGGGGCCTAGCACGAATTGGGACGTTACATTAGCTCACTCAACACCACAACCAGTGTTGCAGAAGGCGTTGAGTGAGTGAACCACACTCAACGCCATTGCTATTTTGGAGTTGAGTGTGGCTAGCTCACTCAACGCCACCGTCTATTTAGGCGTAGAGTGATTGGGGCTCACTCAACGCTATGCCGTGTTGAGTCATCTTAATGTTTTTCCCTTACCTTGATTTTCTCCCCCGAGTGAATTCCGTGATTTTGAGGTTCCTTGTCGGCAATTTTAATTTTTTTCCAAAAAAGCCGAATCGTGGGTCGTGGTTAGTAGTTGTGGTTTGAAGCTCTTAATGGGGGAGGTGTTGTGTAATTTATCCAAGGCCACCCTTTTTCTTTTATCTTTCTCCAGGTACGGGCTGTGCAAGGGGATGGGAGATCCCTAGTGCTTTCACATGTAGACCCCTGAGCTTTGTTTCTTGGAAATGGTGGTTGGGGGACTGAGTTTGCCTCCAACCCGGATCCGCGTTGTTTTTGCTACTACCATACCTCACAGCTTAGGGTGTTAGACGTTCTTCCTTTGTAAATTTGTAATGTTTGGGCTTATTGTAGCCTGGTAAACTCTACAGGATTTATTTTTGGGAAGGGTTGTTGCTGTTTCTTCGCACTTAGTTCTTTTTCTTTTGTCTTGCCTTGGATAGTGGTGCTTGTTTTGGTTTCTTACTATTCTTGCTTACCTTATAACTTAACTTTTCCGTACAACTTTTTACTTGTTTATCTTGCTGAGGTATTCTTTTCTTCTTTGAATGCCTCATGTTCTGGTTAGTAGCCGATTAGGCGGTTAGTTGTGTTGTGCTGTTGCTGGTGGTCTCTCGTACTGTGGAGATTAGTTCCTTGGTCTTGTGAGGTAGTTTTACTGTTTTTCTTACAGACATACATACTTGCCAGTGGGTTCGTGTCAGTTTGTTGGCGCCCATTGGTAGTTTTACCATGATACAAGATGTGTTACTTTTTGCTGCTACCTTTCTGGAGTTAGTCTACTTGCTCTTGGGATGATTTATGCTAGGTTGCTAGTTACTTTTAAACCTAAAACACTATTATAACTATTCCTCATGATCAACATGTTTTATAAAACTCATCACTATTTACCAAATAACGTAAAAAGATCATTTTTCCTATATATATAGTATAAATCAAAAGTAGGGTCCTGCATAGTATAAGTTGTCCTCTGGGGACACTTATGCACTCTTTTGGGATGTCGAACCTGAATAAAGTATTTTCCGCAGCGTATAAGTAAAGTTTTTAAATTGTGGACTAGGTGATCCACCGAGCCGAGGGATATGGCCTTTTAAAAATATAACTGATTTTCTAATCATATAACTTAGGAATTTTCTTAAAGTATAGTTGTTAGTGGTTTGCCTGAGCGTCGGCAGTTATCTTCTGCTCGACGTGGCATCATGACGCCTGTTTTCTCATACTCTGATAATCCATTTTCCTCGGAGAAAATGCAGGTTGTGACAGTTGGTATCAGAGGGAGGTTGCTTGACAAGTTAGTCGGGCAACCGTCCCTTTTGATTGTATTAGCAGTTTAGCATCATATCATTCACACACCGATATGTCATCAGTACGTCTTGGCAAAAGCATAAACACTACACTCATAGCATAACATGAAGTATACAGGGCATATTATGTAGTATGGGATGCATAATATGTGTTCGTATATGGATCCACCATAGGGGCAACATGTGACGGTTATGTAGTATTGGATGCATAACCTCACCACATGGCTGCGACTAGCTCGTTTTCTTTCTCGTTGCATGAGGATGTTATGCAGTATGGGATGCATAACATTTTCATGTGTACGCCGCTCATAACATGCATTAGGACATTTTTAGAATGCAAAGCACAAACATGCATAGCATAACATTGCATAAGCACAACATGCCAAGCTAAAGACTGGCAGGATGACATATGTACACACATAAGTTTTTGAGTCAAAAATAATATAAAGTCATGCATTCCCGATCTAGGTACAAGAGTTAGTATGGTGGTGGTTAACCATCCTAAGTTAGGGCATAACATCAAATCTTGTAAAAATGAACTCCCAGAGCAAGTTTAGCAGCTTTAAGTTCATATTTATGTATGTACTGTCTGTACTTGTAGTTAGTTGCAGCTGTCGTACTAGGATCTATCTAATTTTGCTATGATTTTAGGATGACGAGACGCCCTTCGACTATATCGACCACCCTATCTGAGAGTAAGTCATCGGGAGCGCAGAATGATGCGTTGATCGAGGGCCTGCGACAGAGTAGCGATTCCTTGAGCATACAGATGGTGGAGGTGCGAGCCCAGATCCAGTCTTTGGTGGCAGTTGTGGCAGGGCAGACTCAGGGAGTGTAAGGCCCTGCAGGGGCGTTAGCTATTCCTCCTCCTCCTGCACCCCTGAGAATTCCAGTGGTGGTGCCAGCGGAGATGGAATTTATCTCACAGTTTCAGAGACTTAACCCTCTTACTTACGATGGGAAGGCAGATTTCATGGTCATAGATGATTGGCTGATCTCCATGGAGGAGAAGTTCTCGTACTCCGGTATTTTAGATGATTAGAGAGTGATGATAGCCGCCTATTAGCGCAAGGGTTTGGCGAAGATTTGGTGGCTTAGAGAAAAGGAGATCTTGGTAGCTGGTTGCTCTTAGGAAGTATTCAAGGAAAGGCTGCTGAGGAAGTTCTTGCCTTCGGTCAAGCGTGACCGTCTTATGAACAACTTCCTCCACCTAAAGCAAAGGCAACTCACGGTCGGTGAGTATGAGATAGAGTTCAACAAGTTGAGCCGGTTTGGTCCTGGGTTGTTAAGTGTATAGGCTGATCGAGTCAAGCAATTCATTGGTGGCTTGAGGAGCGAGGTGCAGCAGTTGACCAGTGCTTATGGATCCGAGACTTATGCAGGGGTAGTGGAGGCTGCTTTGAAAGTGGAGGCTATCGAGACCGCAAAGAGCAGAGGCCAGCAAATGAGGAAGGACAAGAGGAAGTCTGTTGAGGAGAAGAAACCCCAGGTACCCGGTGCTGCTTTGGGAAAGAAGAGCAAGGTGGTGTGTAGCTTCTGTGGTCAGTCAGGCCACCCTGTTGAGAGGTGTTTCAAAAAGGCAGCAGCTCAGAAGAAGGAGCAAGTTCATGCTATTCAGGGTGCTCCTAGGAGGGATGTTTCCTGCTTTGTTTGCAAGCAATCCGGGCATGATGCAGCCCAGTGCTGGTCCAAGGATAAAGTCTGCTATCAGTGCGGGCAGAAGGGTCACTTCAAGTCTAGGTGTCCTCAGGTCTAGCCTGCTCTTCATGCAGTTCCACTTCAGGCACTACCTCCGCCTCAGCGTATGGACAAGGGTAAAGGAAAGATGAACGTGATCTCTTCTGAGGAGGCTCAAACTTCTAATCAGGTCATCTAAGGTTAGTTTTTTCTTTTTCCAGCTTGAAAGTTTTATTTACTAGAATGGTTACAGTTGGGTTTTGGTAGATCCTTAGTTGTATATACTCCTATAGGGAAATTTAAGGTGAAGAACCGCTGGGCGCGTTCTGTTCGACTCCGGCGCTACCCACTCATTTGTGACTAGAGCCATTGTGGAGCGACATCGGTTAACTCTAGATCGAGTTGGTGATACCTTCCGCGTCAAGTTCCCTTCTGGTGAATCTGTGTTATCAGATTTGGGCATTCTAGATTGCGCTGTTTTTTTAGGGGATTTTCTTGCGAGGGTAGACTTGAAGATGATTGATCTGGAGGACATCGATGTTATTCTGGGCATGGACTGGCTGTCCAAGTATGATGAGGTCATTCTGTGCAAAGGGAAGCGCTTGGACTTCATCAAGGATGATGGTCAGCCGGGAAGCATGTATGCTGAACCGTGCCAAGATTCTCCTGTCATTTCTGCGGTATGTGCTCAGAAGTGGTTTCTTTCTGTTTGTTTTGCTTGTTTAGTCTCGATGGTTGGGATCGCTGTTAGTATACCGCGCTTAGAGGAGATTCCCGTTGTTCGTGGTTTCACTAATGTTTTTCCTGATGACCTTCCTAGTCTTCCTCCCGATCGGGATGTTTTGTTTGTTATTGATTTGGAACCGGGTACGCGTCCTATTGCTAAGGCGCCGTACCGGATGCCCCCTCGTGAGCGAGAGGAGTTGCGAGTCCAGTTAGATGAGTTATTGGCAAAAGGGTTTATCAGGCAGAGTTCGTCGCCTTGGGGTGCTACTGTTTTGTTTGTAAAGAAGAAAGATGGGTCGATGCGGCTTTGCATCGACTACAGGAAGTTGAACAAATTCATTATTAAAAACAGGAACCCTCTGTCGAGGATCGATGACTTATTTGATCAATTGCGTGGTAGCACGGTGTTCCCCAAGATCGATCTTCGGTCTGGCTATCATCAGCTCAAGATCCGTTAGGCAGATATTCTACGGACTGCGTTTAGATCGAGGCATGGTCATTTTGAGTTCTTGCTGATGTCATTTTGATTGACCAACACACCATCAGCTTTCATGGATATGATGAACTAGGTGTTCAAGGATTTTCTAGAAAAGTTCGTTGTGGTTTTCATCGATGACGTGTTGGTCTTTTCTCGCAGCGCTGAGGAGCATGAACAGCATCTGCGCTTGGTTCTACCGGAGTTGAGGAATCACAAGTTATTCGCCAAGTTGAGCAAGTGTGAATTTTGGTTGCCTCTGGTCTCGTTTCTGGGCCATGTGGTGAACAAGGATGGGATCTCGGTTGACCCGGAAAAGATCGCAGCAGTGATGGATTGGAGCAGGCCAGGCACGCCCAAGGAGATCAGAAGATTCCTAGGGTTGGACGGCTACTACAGGAGGTTCGTGGAGGGTTTCTCTACCCTGGCTGCACCTTTGACCAGGTTGACTCAGAAGAACGCGGCCTTTGTTTGGAGCGAGAAGTGTGAAGAAGCCTTTCTGGAGCTAAAGAACAGATTGTACTCTACTCCCGTCCTGACCCTACCTATTGAGGGTGTGGAGTATGATGTGTACGTGGATGCTTTGCATGTTGGTCTGGGTTGCGTGTTGATGCAGGTTAGAAAAGTGATTGTGTATGGGTCAAGGAAATTAAAGACTCACGAGAGAAATTACACTATGCATGACCTTGAGTTTGCAGCGGTAATTTATGCGTTGAAGCTTTGGAGGCATCTACTTTATGTGGCTCAGTGCAAGATCTTCTCTGATCACAAGAGCCTTAAGTACGTGTTCACGCAAAAGGAGTTGAATCTGCGCCAGCTGCGGTGGCTAGAGTATGTGGCCGATTATGACATAGAGATCCAGTATCATCCAGGCAAGGCCAATATAGTGGCCGACGCCCTGAGCCGAAAGATGGGGAAGATCTTTAATCACTCTGCCGATCGTTTAGTGAAAGAGTTCCTCCTTATGGATATCTCGATAGGATGCTGTGGCATGCAGAGTAGTTTGGCAGTGGCAGAGCCATCTTGGATTTCACTTACTAGGTTGCACCAGAAGGATGATTCGGACCTTCTGCACTAATACCTCAGGACTTAGAGAGGGGAGTTGCCGGATTTTTCCATCGATGATGCGGGTACTTTGAAGTACCGCGTCAGATTTTGCATCCCCGCTGTCGGAGACATCAGGGGTATGGTATGCAAAGAGGCTCATGGATCCAGTGTTGCCTACCATCCGGGATCTACAAAGATATATTGTGATTTGAAGCAAATTGCCTGGTGGTATGGGATGAAGAGTGATATAGTCCGATTTGTTGCTGAGTGCCACACTTGGAAGCGTGTGAAGGCCGATCATGGTAGGCCTGGTGGCAAGTTGACTCCACTAGAGATCCCGACTTGGAAGTGGGAAAGTATTTCTATGGACTTCATCACGGGCTTACCGAAATCTCCAAGGGGATTTGATTCTGTTTGGGTCATAGTGGATAGACTGAAGAAGTGTGCTCACATTGTGTCATATAAGATTGACTATCCGATGAAGAAGATAGCAGAGTTGTTCTTGAATGAGGTCATCAGATTGCACGGTGAGCCTGTTAGCATCATTTCTAATCGAGATGCCTGGTTTACTTCTCGCTTTTGGCAGAATCTGAAGGAGGGTTTGGGTACAGATCTGAGGTACTCTACTGCTTACCACCCAAAGACCAATGGGCAGACGGAGCGGGTGAACCAGATTGTTGATGATATGATAAGATGCTACATTCTAGACCACGGTGGAGCGTGGGATGAGCGATTGTGACTTATGGAGTTTGCATATAATAACAGTTCTCAAGAAAGTTTGCAAATGGCTCCGTTTGAAGCATTGTATGGGAGGCGCTGCAGAACCCCCCTGTTTTGGGCTGAGGTAGGTGATAGACCCTTGTTGGGTCTGGATGCGCTAGAGGAGATGGAAGTCACGATGAAGCTTATTCGAGAAAATCTTCATATAGCTCGGGAGAGATATGAAAAGAACGCCAATCGGCGTAGGTCTGACTTGGAGTTTTCTATAGGGGACCTATTGTTCCTTAAGGTTTCCCCGATGGTTGGTGTTAAGAGGTTCGGTAAGAACCGGAAATTGGACCCGAGGTATGTGGGCCCGTTTAAGATTGTTGAACGGATTGGCGTGTCAGCTTATAGGTTGGAATTTCCATCAAATTTCCCAGGTGTTCATAACGTATCTCATGTAAGCCTATTGCGGAAGTGTGTGCGCAGTAGTGGGCAATTCTTGGATGTTGTGCCCTAGTTGGAGCCTAACCTCTTTTTTATTTAAGTGTCGGTCCGCATTTTCGATACTTAAGATCGGGTGCTGCGGAGGAAGTCCATCCCGATGGTAAAAGTTCTATGGATGAATATGGGTTTGGAAAGCGCTACTTCGGATTTAGAGTCAGCTATGAGGGAGGCTCACCCTCAACTGTTTCCCTGATTAGATTGGTTTGTTTTCTTCTTGTAATGTTTGGCTTGTTACTTTTCCTTCTATAGTTGAGGCGTTGTGCGTAAAGTTTCTTGATGAAACTTTATTTTAGTGGTAGTGACTGTAATGCCCCCGATTTTTCTGCGATTATTTAATTCTTTCTTGGCTTTACGTCGACGCGTTTTCTTGGCTTGTGTCATCTGTGGAGTGTGGTCCTAACTCCTTAAAACAGAGTGGCCCATTTTGTTGCCTATTGATAAGATCTCCCTAGCAAGTCGAGTCGTTTTGGGTGACCTAGTGTGGCCTCTCAGGGGATGCTTGTGTTTTGTCTTTTGGTGGGTATAACTCGAGTTCTGTTCGTCAAAAGTTAATTTCGACTTCACCGTTGTGTTCGTAGAGTGGATATTTAGCTACGGTGCGAATTTTGTCGAATTCCGAGGATGTTTGGTTTTCGCGTCGTTTTGTATTTTATGAAAAATAAAGCTATTTAATGAATATTATATTAAATATTAATTTTTCTGAAAGGGTGCGGATGCTTGGCGGTTTTGCCTTGTTATTTTTAGCCTTAATTAATTGATTAGTTAATTAAGATTAAGAGGATGCTATATATAGGATAGTTTAGACTTAAGAGGAAACCGCTCCTTTTCATCTTCCCGAAAGACGGAACCAGTCTGCGCCTATTCGCGGAAAGCAGAGAAACCACTTGAACTGCTCCGCTTTGGACGCCGATTCCGGGAGAATTTGTGGATGGAATTCGATTCCGAAATCGGAATTGGATTGCTCTCGCCTAGCCCTTCATTCCTACGGTAAGAAATTCAGTTTTCGTGGTGTTTATAGGGATCTCGATTTTCTAGGGTTGTCCGTTTCCGCCATTAAAGCTCCAGATTTCTGCTTTTGGTGTTGCTGCTATTGGTACCGAGTGAGGATAAGGGAGGCCGACCAATCTCCGCTTGAAATCGAGGTAAGTTGTACTCTTGCCCTTGCCATTTAGTTTTCCTATTTTCTTATATGCCCTGTTAGCCTATTTGATACAACCGAGCATTGCTTTAGCCATAGTAAGTTTCCTTTCCTGTACAATAGATGCTTTCTTTTCCTGTGTAAGAATCGGTGATGATGCCTAAGCTTGCTATTAGAAAATTCCCTGTACAGAACCTAGCCCAAAACAGCAGTGCATTATCTCTGTTCTTTTTCCCTCACTGTAGCTTGTTTGTTCTCAGGCCGGGGAAGGAAGTAAGGGTTATGTTAGCATTTTCCTGTGTCGTAGCTGTAGCCGTGTAGGAGTTAGAATCTTTAACTCGAAAATTGTGCTAGTCCTCATTATAACCTTAGAAACGTGTTTGGCTGTTAGATTAATATTGCTACAGGAATAGACTTGTTGGAGTTAGCGATGGAGGATTCAGGGCTTATCGTTGAGTGTGGTGCACACACTCAACGCCGGGTCTGCTTGGACTTGGCGTTGAGTGTGGTGCACACACTCAATGTCGGGTCTGTTTGGACTTGGTGTTGAGTGTGGTGCACACACTCAACGCTATTGCCCCTTGATCTGTTCTTTTGCGGCTAAGTAGTGTGGCCTTGAGTGAGAATTCTTCTAAGTAAAAATCGACGGGAATCACTAAGTGATTCTCACCGACTTCGACGAGAATCATTAGTGATTCCCGCCGATTCGACGAGAATCAATCTGCATTCAAGCCGATTCGGCGAGAATCGATATGCATTCTCGCCGATTCGGCGAGAATCAATCTGCATTCCCGCCAACCTCTTCCGGATGGCGTTGAGAGAGTGGTCCTCACTCAACGCCATGGCGGTTTAGGCGCTGAGTGAGGAAGGCTCACTCAACGCCGCAGCCCTTTTCTGCGGGTAAGTACTTTGACATTGAGTGAGTCGACATCACTCAACGCCAAAGCTGTTCTATCGTTGAGAATGGTGGGAGCACTCAGCACCGCAGTTTGTTTTCGGGGCTAAGTATATTGGCGTTGAGTGAGTCGACCTCTCTCAACGCCAAAGTTATTTTGGAGTTGAGAGAGGTGGACTCACTCAACGCCATAGTTGGGTTTTGCGGTTAAGTGCTAAGGAGTTGAGTGAGGTTAGATCACTCAATGCGACAGCCTGCTTTGCTGAAGGCTTTGAGGGAGTGGATCTCACTCAAAGCAATAACTGTTTTGGCGTTGAGTGAGGTTAGCTCACTCAACGCCACAGCCAGTATTGCAGAAGGCGTTGAGTGAGTGAACCTCATTCAACGCCATTTCTTTTTTGGCGTTGAGTGAGGCTAGCTCACTCAACGCCAACGTCTATTTAGGCGTTGAGTGAGTTGGGCTAACTCAATACCATACCGTGTTGAGTCATCTCAACGTTTTTGCCTTACCTTGATTTTCTCCCCCGAGTGAATTCCTTGATTTTGAGGTTCCTTGTCGGCTATTTTCTTTTTTTCCAAAAAGGCCGAATCGTTGGTCGTAGTTAGTAGTGGTGGTATGAAGCTCTTAATGGGGGAGGTGTTGTGTAATTTAGCCAAGGCCACCCTTTTTCTTTTATCTTGCTCAAGGTATGGGCTGGGGAAGGGTATGGGAGGTCCCTATTGCTTTCACATGTAGACCAATGAGCTTTGTTTCTTGGAAATGGTTGTTGGCGGACTGAGTTTACCTCCAACCCGGATCCGCGTTGTTTTTGCAAGTACCATACCTCACAGCTTATGATGTTTGACGTTTCTTCCTTTGTAAATTTGTAACATATGGGCTCATGGTAGCCTAGTAAACTCCGCATGATTTATTTTTGGGAAGGGTTGTTGCTGTTTCCTCGCACTTAGTGCTTTTTCTTTTGTCTTGCCTTCGACAGTGATGCTTGCTTCGGTTTGCTTACTCTTCTTTCTTACCTTATAACTTAACTTTTTCGTACAGCTATTTACCTGTTTAGCTTGCTGAGGTATTCTTTTCTTCTTTGAATGCCTCAGGTTTTGGTTAGTAGCCGATTAGGCGGCTAGTTTTGTTGTGCTGTTGCTGGTGGTCTCTCGTACTGTGAAGATTAGTTCCTTGGTCTTGTGAGGTAGTTTTAGTGTTTTTCTTACAGACATACATACTTGCCAGTGGGTTTGTGTCTGTTTGTTGGCACCCACGGGTAGTTTTACCTTGATACTAGATGTGTTACTTTTTGCTGCTACCTTTCTTGAGTTAGTCTACTTGCTCTTGGGATGATTTATGCTAGGTTGCTAGTTACTTTTAAACCTAAAAACACTATTATAAGTATTCCTCATGATCAGCATGTTTTTTAATACTCATCACTATTTTCCAAATAACGTAAAAAGATCATTTTTCCTATATATAGTATAAATCAAAAGTAGGGTCCTGCATAGTATAAGTTGTCCTCTGGGGACACTTATGCACTCTTTTAGGATGTCGAACCTGAATAAAGTATTTTCCGCAACGTATAAGTATAGTTTTTAAATTGTGGACTAGGTGATCCACCGAGCCGAGGGATACGACCTTTTAAAAATATAACTGATTTTCTAATCATATAACTTAGGAATTTTAATAAAGTATAGTTGTTAGTGGTTTGCCTGAGCGTCGGCAGTTATCCCCTGCTCGATGTGGCATCATGACGCGTGTTTTCTTATACTCTGATAATCCTTTTTCCTCGGAGAAAATGCAGGTTGTGACAACTGTACTACAGTCAAATGGGGCAGTAGGCCTTTCTCTTCTCTTTTTTGTTAAGGATTTAGTGCTCAGCTTTTGTAACCTTGCGAGGAAAGCAATGCTACATACACCTGCCCGCTTTACCACTTAGGTTGGTAGCTCATTCTCATCTTGCAAGTGATTCTGGCCAGGCGTGGACTGTATCTTATGAGTCTGCTCAGTCCGTCAGTTGGATTGATTTTGCAACTATGACGTTGCGAGGAAAGCAATGTTATATGCACCTGCCCGCACGGTTAAGTTGTGAATAATTTCTCTTCGCAGATTTTATTTTTGTACCCGCACAGTCCCCCGTTCTCTGTTAGGGGTTGATTTTGCAACTGTGAAATTATGAGGAAAGCAATGATATATGCATCTGCCTGCACGGTTAATTTTTGAATCATTTCTCTTCGCGGATTGTATTTTTGGTATCCGCTCAGTCTTCCATTTTGTGTAGAGTTCCTATAGTTTTTGTGACCCTGCGAGGAAAGCAATGCTATAAGCACCTGCCTGCTTGGTCACCTAAGATGTGGATCATTTCTATTCAGTCAGACTCAATACTGGTATTCACAGCAGTCCGCAAGGCTCGATCATTCAGGCCACCGAGTTATAATTAAATTTATTTATAATCCTCAGTTCGCAGTAACCATCGTTGATCTTTCTTATCTCACAAGAATTTATTGTTGGTTAATTTATGTGCGGATTGGAAATGGTATCTGCTAGAGTCTGCCAATTATCCAATTCTTTTTTAAACAAGTTATATGAACCTGGCGAGCTGCAAATCAATTTCCGCGACCTGGATTATTATCAACCTCGGTTATCTTCATGCCATAATTATCCTAAGCATGCGACATAAAGTCTACATAATCCGGACTGGTTTTTATTGGTCAATGATGGCTATTATTGGTCAAACACAGCAAGTCTCATTACAACATTGAAGAAGCGAGAGTGAATAATAAAAATAGTGGAATATGCGGACTGAGCAAAATATCCTTTATATTCATTCATTCAAAAAAAAAATTCATCTTTTGTATCGTTGGAGACCTCAAACAGAGTCTTCCCCTTTACAAAAAACAAAAACAAAATATAACTTTTTTATTCTGTGGTTGTCTTTTGCCTCTTTTCTGCAGGCTCGCCAGGGCTAGAAGATCCGTCAACATCGACCTTAGGAGAATAGCCTAATGAGTCGTTGCAACTCTCTTAACTTTTACTGTCTGCGGACTCTGTCTGCAGACTACCATCGTCGGAACTTGAAGATGATGCGGACTGCCCACACTGGCTCCCTTGTAGCTGGATTGAAGAAGCATCCTCAGTAACATCTTCAGCTAGTCCCTCATCTGCTTCACCTTCGTCAGCCATTCCTTTTCGTTTCACAGCCCGCTCCCAATCAACGACCCTCTCCTTTAGCTCGGGGAAGAGCTGTAGGAAAGGGACCTCTTTCACCCCTTCTTTTGCGAGGACATCATTGTTAAAGCACTCGAGTCCGACCTCGACACTTTACTTTACAAAAGGAAACATAGCATCCTGGAAGCTGCGGTTGGTAACATATTACGCGGTTTGCAAAAGGAAAACAAGTCAGTCCGCAGCAAATAGGCAACAGAAATCGCAGCGAGCACTGAAACTTACCGCTACATTCTCTTTGTGAAGATTAATCTTTTTTCCTAGCCACTTATTATTGTCCTTCAGTGACTTGTATTCTCGCATGAGTTGGTCATTCTCTTTATGCAGCTCGTGCGTCAAGCGACCCATGAAGTGGTTGGCCACGGAGCTGTGTGCGCTAGCTTGAGCGGTGAGCAAGGTTATATCCGCAGGCAGTATACTCTTCAGGTCGTGCAGATTGCGCTTCCCAAATAGCGCGGATATCTCCACGTGGGCATGACGCGAGATCTGCGGACTCTTCCAAGAGGGAAGTGTGGTGGATAGGGGGGCATGCTTATTATTTCTATACCACAAGATCATCGGGTTTCCCCTCAGATCCTTTTGGTAATTTCTGAAGCCCTGCATGTCGAAGCTTTCGGAGGAAGAGTAGTCCGTAATGGGATCCACTTCCTCCTTCCTCATCTTTGTTATTTCCTTCTTTCATTCTCCTTGGGTAGGAGTCAGCCCGCCCGGCGTCTGGGGAGGATTCGCTGGCACCGCCAAGGTCACTGCAAGAAAAGAAACTAAATTACTATACTGCAGGTCGCGACGAATATGCCCCAAGATCGCGGTGGATACAAGGAAAGGTTGCAGGACTTACTCTCTTGGCGGGCTACGATATCCAAGCTAGGCAGGAGCGGAATGTAGTGGTCAATGTCAAGCCTCGCCCCTGCCAAGAACACAACGATGGCGTCCTCCACCGCATCCAGCTTCACGCTTTTGAAAACAAAGTTCGCCAATAACTGTGGATAGGTATGAGCAAACCCCAGGTCGCCCTAAAAGATAAGGTACCTCGAGGTCCAGTTATGGATCTTATTCACTAAGCCCATAACTTTCATTCCCCAGCAATAGAAGTATATAATGCATTTATATTGGCGGCCTCCAGAGGGAGTAATCGAGCGAACAGAAAAAATCTTTCTAAATATGTTTAAAGAAAATGCAATCCTTTCAGATCGCAAATAAGACAGGTAAATGTAAATGGCGGCAAAAGTGTTTGGTGCGAGCGGCCCTGGGACCATGCCGTAGTGTTCGAAGATTTAGACAATCTCTCACAACAACGGGAACTTGAATCCACAGTCAAAGTGGTCGATAGGCACGACGATCTGTGTTGCTGTAAAGAAATTGATTCTCTCTTGATGTTCGGGCAGGTGAGCAAGCACTGGCTAGTCCTCCATATGCTTATCGATAGAGGCATCCAGGTCGGCCTCAGTCAATTTTCCTTTCTTGTGGTCGGCGGAGTGGAATGCAACCGCTGTATCAGTACGTGCGGACACCATTTTCAAAGACCGCAGGGACTTCTGGTTCGATCGTATTTCCTATACGGAAGGAAGACTGAGGCTCTATTTATAGAAAAACTAGTCTGGCTGCTTTCAGCCAGTCCATAAATATTGATCGTTCAGTCCGCCCAACTCGCATTATCCTATTTTCCAACAAATTCAAAGCGAGTATGCAAGCAAAGATAACAAACTCAAAGGCAGTCCGCCCATCTCGTATTATCCTATTTTCCTACAAATTCAAAGCGAATTTATAATTTAAGATTGCGGACTCAGCAGCATTCTGCACAGCTCGCTTCATTCAGTGTTCAAAAAAATTTACAAGTCAATATTGCAGACTCAGCAACACAACGCACAACTCGATTCATTCAGTGTTCAAAATAATTTATAAGTCAAGATTGCGGACTCAGCAGTAGTCCGCACAGCTCGCTTCATTCAGTGTTCAAAACAATTTACAAGTCATGATTGCGGACTCAGCAGCAGTCCGCACAGCTCACTTCATTCAGTGTTCAAAACAATTCATAAGACAAAGATGCGGAAACAAAGTCAGTCCGAACAGCTCGCATTCAACATTAACCTGTAGAAAGACTGATCATACAGATTGCAACATTGTTCAAATCTCAGAGCAATATTATGCAGAACAAATAGATTCCACATCGCAGTTCAATTGAAACATCAAACAATGTCTGAAAGCACACCAATTATACAGCATACAAACAAATCAAATCATTGTTCTCGCTCTCTCTCGCGGACTTAGCGGCCTCTGCGGTCAGGTTGTGCAGGTCGCTCATGCTTATCCTTCCCGAGATTGGTCGTCTGGTCGCTCCCTCGCAATATCTCTCCGCAAAGCTGGTAGACCAGGTGGTGCAAAGTGTTAAAAGTGTGATGCATATGGGTGGCATCTCAATCAATCCGGCTAACCGGAACCACTGGTTCGCTTACCATCCTCGGCTCCCCATCTGCTGTAGGCTGCCTGCTGGTTACTGGAGCTGGAGCTGGAGCCTCCGCTAAAGCAGGCCGATTGGGTAGTTGCGGTCTCACCATGGCGACTTCGTCATCTTGTTTCTTCTTCCCTTCCTGCACAAGGGCCAAGTATCTACTTCTGTAGTGGCGGGCATCATCACCTAACCACTGCTTCTCCTTCTTCAACTCTTCCATCTCCGCTGATATGTTGGCGACCTGGCTCTCTAGATCTTTCTCTCGCTCTATCCACCTTTTAAGTTCTGCATGAACTTTTTCAAACTTTTCTTCATATTTCTTTTCTAACAATTCTATGTCCAGGCCGGACTGCTTGCCATGCGCGGACTCATCATGAGAGACCTCGTCAGTTCGCTCAGGTACGTTCATTTCAGGTGATGACAAAATCTCACTAGCCTCAACAGAGTCGGGAGGCGACTTCGGTACTGCAACAAAGAAAACAAAATTTACATTAATTCCCAGGTCGTGGAGAACTCAAAAGTTAAGGATAAAATCACTTTTTGTAATCATTGTAGTGATCTGGCGATTATCCAAGAAAGGCCGTCTCACGCGCTACGGGTAAAAAGAACTTAGGCATTGCTTCCATTCATGATGAACTTTTGCTCTTGTCTCGGCCATCTATCTACTTGAAGCAACTATATCATCAGTCTTTGTAATAATCTTTATCGGCCGCGATTTCCGGGGAGGAGATTTATAAAGCCATGGACGCTGAAATCGCCTGGGTGCCGGTTGTAGTTTACCGGACCACATTAGCTCAGCCACAGTCCGCATGTCTTCAGCTCTCCTGTCCGGTTCAAGCTTTTCTGAGACCGCCTCAACCTTCACCTTCTTGATTGCGAGCTGCTCCTTCGCCGTCTTCTCTCTTTATTTATCTGCAAGCGAGGAGGGGTGATAGTTTAACTTTCAAGGCAGCCTAAACACCTAGAGGGGGGGGGGGGTGAATAGGTTCTGCTTCTCTTATAAAAACTTCTAGGCAGAATTCAATTTAATAGCTAACACAATTTACACAGCAATCACAGAAAATAAAACATCACAGATTGCACAATGTTTTATAGTGGTTCCCCAAGGTTTGGGTACATCCACTTTCCCCCTTCACCTATCTAGCAGTATGCTAGATTCGGCCAAACTTCCACTTATCTCAGATCAACAGATCCTACAACTCAGAACCCAACTGGTTCCTACAACTCAGGCACAACTGCCCTACCTCAGCCTTGCCCCAAGGCCTACAACTCAGAGAATATCCTTCTCCTACACTCAGGCAAACAGCCCTACCACTCAGAGTTCAACACTCCTACACTCAGCCTTTATAACATAGGCTTACAACTCAGATCTGTGTAAACAGATCCTACAGAAATATAGAAAAGATTATTAAACTGTCTTGCCAAAGTTGAGAGAGAAAAGGCCAAGACAATTCTTGATCAGCTGATGCAATCAACTGTATCTGAGCCTTCTTCAAAGCTTCTTGAAAATGTACTTAGCTGAGTTGATTCCAAACAGCTTCTTGAGAATCCACTGGGGGTTTCTTTCTTCTTCTTCTAATTCTGGCATGACCTCTCTCTATCCAGCACTTTGAAAGATTCTTCTGAATTCTGATTAGAACTCTTCTTAGATCTATCCTTAGATAGTCTTCTTAGATCTCCCGGAGAAGATCTTCTTAAGTGACTAGCACTTTCTTGAAATGAATTGGATTGTGATCCTTCTCTTCCTTTTTGATTCAAAGTTATTCAAAAAGGACTATCTGTTATGGTTATGTTCTCCTTCTGAATCAGTCTATTTATAGACATTTTTCATGGTAACCGGCTGATCCGGTTTCTAACCGTTTTCTGACAAGTCTGACAGCTTCAGTCAACCGGTGATAACCCACAGCTGTCAAGTCTTCAAACAAGTCCTGTGCCTTAGTCTTGAACCACAAGTTGTTGAAACAGTCTGTCAGAAAGTGTCGAGACCATCTGTCTATCTGTGTCGACACAATTGACTTTGGTGTCGACACAGTCTTCAGTGATGTCGACTAAGTTGCCTTTGAGTCGACACAGCTTCTTCTGAAAATAACTTGGTCTTAACTCTTCAGTGTGTCGACACAAGTCCTGTGTGTCGACACAGTTGTTGTAGAATTATAACTTAGTAAGTGTCGACTTAGCCTTCAGGTGTCGACACATTCTGCTTTAATGTGTCGACTTAATCACAATGTGTCGACACATTCTGCTGGTGTCGACAAACTTGAGGTCGACTATTTTCTTCTGTGTCGACACATTCAGCTGATGTCGACAATCTTGAGATCGACTATATTCTTCTGTGTCGACACATTCTCCCAATGTTGAGGTCGACGCTTTTCTTCTGTGTCGACACAAATTCCCAGAGTTGTGTCGACTCTTTTCTTCTGTGTCGACACAAATTCCCAGTGATGTGTCGACTTACTTCTTCTGTGTCGACACTTTTTCCCAGTGTAGTTGTAGACTAACTGCTATGTGTCGACACTGCTTCCCAGTGTTGTGTCGACACTTTTCTTCTGTGTGTCGACACTGCTTCCTCTGTGTCGACACTTGGACTTAGAATTTTTCTGCATACTTTATCAATTCTTCACCTGCACATGTCAACTTAAAACAACATCAAATACACCTTGATGTATATCATTGAGCTAGGTTGGGCTTCTTCAAATCAGGTACACATTTTCCAATGTACCCAACAATCTCCCCCTATTTGGAGAAGTCATAACCCCTATAGCCAATGATATACACCATTTATAAACAGTACTAAATGATGATTAACGACATAATAGGAATACTTAATATAAACAACACATAAAAAACAATTCACCACAGAATGCACATTATAATATGCTAAACAACATTTTGTTTATAACTGGGTAATGTTTGATTACAATGTTTTATATTTAATGATTACATCATAACATAACAAAACACTATAAAAGAACTTGAAACAAAATCAGGCTTGATCAGGCTCTTTAATTATAATCCCTTTGCCAGATTGAATTGTAGCTGTCACAGGAGCTTCTGAATCTTCAGCTATCTTCTTTCCTTTAAGATCAGCTTTCTTCTGAGCTTCTTCCTTGATCCTTTGCCTTTCAAAATAATGAAAAGGCTTTGGGAAGTATTTGCTTGGCTCCTTAGCATCTGAAGGCAGTCTTCCCAGCTTAGCTTTCCTTCTGAATTGAACTATTGCTTCTTGTCTTGCCTCATACTTCTGCCATTCTATTTCATTGTACCACTTGCCTCTCTCATGAACTTTATCTTGTACAGCTTTCCATGCAGTGAGTATTATGTTCCTTGAAGTGGGACTCCACTGCTCATAATCTGGCTTCAGTACAGCCTGCTCTCTGAATTTCCTCTTTGCTACTAGAGCATCTTGCTGTTCTTTTAGAGTAGCCTCAGGCTTATCAACCTTTCCAAAGACAATATTAGTAACCTCCTTTGGAGGACTATACATTCCTTGAACCTTCTGATCAATCATGTCAAAATCTGGAGGGGGGTAAATGACTTGGGCAACCTCAGGTTGAGTGCCTTCAAGTAGATTTGATTGTATTCCTGATTCAGCTACCATAGCATCATCACACAATGGGGGATATCCCAAAGTGGCTCGAATGCTATTGGTCACCCATTTGGAGTGCTCTGAGCCTGCATGAATTAGCATCCTCTCCCCCTTTATGGCTTCTCTAGATACATGATCTCTTAGATCTTCCTTTTGAAATCGGATTTGGCCATCCAAATAATTCACACCCTCTTTGAAAAATGGTTTTAACTTTTGAAGCTTTTCAGATATATCTATTTGAGAGGTTGTGATGGCAGTCTTAACAGATGCAATGGCAGCTTGAAAATTCTTATCAAATTCTTCCCTTTCTTTGGCTCTATCTGCAGGCAGACCTGGAACAATCTTCTTTACCTCCTCAATGATCTCATTATGAGATTCAGTTAAATTATCATTCATTCTGATCTGATTTTCCAAAACATAACTTTGCTTCAAGGCAATGTCATCCACTTTTGTAGTAATAGCCTCCTGTTGTTTAGCTAGATAAACCACAGCATTGCCACCCTTGTGGAAGCAATCTGTCATTTCCTTTTTATGCATGTTTACCTGAAACTGGATGGACTTGATATCCTGAGCTAAGTCAAACTGAAGTGACTTGCTATTTTCATCAACATACTTTTCCATAGCCAACCTTTGTTCATCCAATTTGACTTGTAGATCTATCATAAATTTGTTGTAATCAAAGGCTGGAGATACTTGTAGAGGTGTGGTTTGTAAAACCTGCTTATAATTCTTGCTTCTTCTCTTGAAGACAACAAGTTTTCTTTTCTTTGCCACCCTGGCATCTTCAGTTTCTGTTTCAGATGAAGTATTTACATGAATTATTTCTTGAGGATGATGAATTGTATCTGTTCCAGGGGTCTGTTGCTCAGCTTCAACATCCACTGGCTCACCCTCAACTTGTGGCTCAACTTCAGCTTCCAGATCAATGTCCATACCTATGGACTTCTCAATATCTGGTCCACCTCCTACTTTATCAGCAGTAGTATCAATATCTGGGAACAACTCCTCCATAGTAAATTCTATTTGAGCTGTAACTTCTGCAGCAGTTAAATCTTGAGACAAGTGTAACTGTGCTTCCTCTTGTACTTGCACTTCAGTATTTGTAGTATCTGGAGTAGGAGTGGACACCAGCTCCCCCTGAACCTGTGCAGGAATAAGAATATGAGCAATGTCTTTTATAGTAAAATACATTAGCTCCCCCTATACCTGAGCAGGAGTAGATACCTTTGGAGCAGGAGTGGAAACTGGCTCCCCCTGCATCTGTGCAGGTGTTGACACTTCCTGGACAACAGTTGTGTCTGGCTGATCTTCAACCTGTGTCCTCAGGGGGTCTTCTTGTAATTGTTCAGATTCTTGATTTTGTGTAGGGGATTTCACAGGGGTGTCTGGCCTGCTCTCTTCAGGCACATCCTTGGACAGCACCCTATCCCACCTGGAGAACAATCTCATATCCATTCTTCTCATATGATTAATCTTACTCCCTTGCAGTTGCTGCATCACTTCAGGAATCACTCCAGTGAAGTACAGGCTCATGATCCTAGCCATGTTAGGCTTCTTGATTCCTTCTTTGATCTTGTCAAAGATCACTCCTGACCAATCAGTAGGAATAGTAAAAACTATCCTGGTCATCAGGCTAAACATATTGGCAGAAATCCTATCATGTCCACCTGTCTTACAGAGGATTACTTTTCCAACTACTTCTGACAAGAATTTCCCTTGTTGATTCATACCCTTCCTGTGGAAGGCAGCTCCAATCTTCAATCCTGAGTCCAGTCCACACCATTGAAGGGCTTCCCTTGTCTTAGATACAGGAACTTCCTCTTCATTCTCAACTACTTGCAATTGGAAGATCTTTCTTAAACTTCTTTGATTAATCTTCACCTTAGTCCCTTGAACAGTGGACTTAATCTTGAGGCCAGTAGAGTGGACTGATGCAGAGATAAAGAACTCGTGCACCTCCTTCTTCCAGATTTTAGTAGGTTCTGAGATGAGAAATTCTAACCCTGACGCAGAGAGGAGGGTGATAACTCCTTGGACATCTGGCGGTGCCTCTGCAAAGGCCTGGCGCACCAACTCATACCCTTCATTGATGTTATCTTCAATCCTTGGCGCCATCGTTTTGTCGAGAAAGCTTGAGAGAAGAGAGAAAGATAGACTGTCGACACAGGGTTTTAGTCTCGAAAACCTTGGAAGCGTGTCGACAGAATGAGATTTTGACCTATTTATAGCCGCAGTTGAAAGAAGTTCAAAAGGCGCCAAAAACAGTCAAAATGTGTCGACACAGACGGAATGTGTCGACACAAACTTCAACCGTCTCGACATAACTTCAGCCTACTATGTGTCGACACCAATTTGTGGTTATGTCGACACCTTAGATAAACAGAAATTCTGTGTCGACTCTAAGGATAAGTGTCGACACATATTCTGTAAGTGTCGACACCATTTTCCTGGTTGAGTCGACATTATATTTCTGGTTAAGTCGACAATATAACTCTTAAGTGTCGACACATATTCTCTGTGTCGACACAATATTTCTGACTTGTCGACATAATTTCTCTGAGTCGACACATTACTACTGAATGTGTCGACACATTCTTACTTAGCCAATTTCTGTAACTTCAATGTGTCCTTTTTAACACTTGATTATGTTGTTGTTATTACCTTTACTTATTTATATACCACTTCAATTGCATTGTTAATGATTTTGTTAATACATTAATCAATGGTTAACATACCTAATTCAATTTTGAATTTATTGAATTTGGTTTCATCTAAAGGCTTAGTAAACACATCTGCTATTTGATAATCTGTTTTTACAAATTCCAATGAGATGTCTCCTCTTTCTACATGTTCTCTAAGAAAATGGTATTTGATTTCTATATGCTTAGTTCTACTATGAGAAACTGGGTTATTAGCAATAGAAAAAGCACTCTTTGAATCACATAAAAGGGGTGTTCTACTTACCTGAATTCCATAATCCTTAAGCTGATGCTGCATCCACAATAGCTGTGCACAGCAGCTTCCAGCAGCAACATACTCTGACTCAGCTGTGGAAATTGCCACACTGGTCTGCTTCTTACTACTCCATGATATTAGTCTTCCTCCCAGGAATTGGCAAGTACCTGTAGTGCTCTTTCTATCCTCTCTACATCCTGCAAAATCTGCATCTGAATAGCCTGTTAGTTGAAAATCTCTATTCCTAGGGTACCAAAGACCTAGAGTAGGAGTGCCCTTTAGATATCTCAGAATCCTTTTGACTGCAGTATAATGAGATTCTTTAGGGCAGGCTTGGTACCTAGCACAGACACATGTTGCATACATAATGTCAGGTCTACTAGCAGTGAGATATAGTAGAGACCCAACTATTCCTCTATACAATGATTCATCAACAGGTTTACCTGTCTCATCTTTGCATATAGGCATACTAGTTCCCATAGGAGTTGTCATGGTGGAGGATGACTCCATACCATACTTCTTAATTAATTCTTTGGTGAACTTAGACTGGGATATGGACAATCCATCATCAGTCTGTCTTACTTGGAGTCCCAAGAAGAAGTTAAGTTCTCCCATACTGCTCATCTCAAACTTCCCTTGCATAAGTTTGGCAAACTTTTTACAAAGGTTGTTTTCAGTAGATCCAAAGATTATGTCATCAACATAGATCTGGACTAAGATGATCTTTCCTTTGGATTCCCTAAGGAATAGAGTTTTGTCTATCTTTCCTCTTGAGAATTTATTCTCAATGAGGAAGGTAGATAGGGTTTCATACCAAGCCCTTGGAGCTTGTTTTAACCCATACAAAGCTTTCCTAAGCTTATACACATAATCAGGTTTAAGAGAATCTATAAAACCTGATGGCTGCTCTACATATACTTCTTCTTTAAGATCACCATTCAGAAATGCTAACTTCACATCCATCTGGTATACTTTGAAGTCTTGGTAGGCTGCATAGGCAAGGAACATTCTGATTGCCTCCAGCCTTGCTACTGGAGCAAAGGTTTGATCAAAGTCAATTCCTTCTTCCTGCCTGTATCCTTTTGCAACTAACCTTGCTTTATTCTTCACTATTATCCCACTCTCATCTAGCTTGTTCCTATAGATCCACTTAGTGCCAATTATATTGTGGCCTCTTGGTTTAGGAACCAGCTCCCAGACTTTGCATCTTTTGAATTGATTCAGCTCCTCTTGCATAGCATCAATCCAGTGCTGGTCTTGGATAGCTTCTTCAAACTTCTTAGGTTCCATCTGGGACAAGAAACTTGAATGCAAAACTGTGCTTTGATTTCTGCTTCTAGTTTGCACTCCTTGTCTTGGATCACCAATTATCTGATCAGTTGGATGATCTCTCAGATATCTTATAGCTGGAGGAAGATTCCCTTCAGGTTGAGCATCTCCAGCTTCTTCATTCTGCTGAGCCTCCTGGTTTTCATCAGCTTCCATTATCTCTTGTACTCCCCCTGGACAGCAGCCTTCATTTTCCAATGCTTCATCTTCCTTTGAGGCTTCAGCAATGGAGAGCTTGTCCATCTTCTTGCTTATACCTGTTGAGTCATTTGATCTACAAGACAACTCACTATTGATTAATCTTGTTTCATCAAATACAACATGCACAGATTCTTCAACAACTTGAGTAGTTAAGTTAAAGACTCTATAGGCCTTACTATTTGTGCTGTACCCAACAAATATCCCATCCTGGGATTTGGCAGCAAACTTAGTCAAATATGACTTGCCATTGTTAAGTATATAGCACTTGCAACCAAAGATCCTGAAATAGGATAGATTTGGTTTTCTGCCTTTCACAATCTCATAGGGAGTCTTTCTGTGGCTTTTGGTGATAGAAGCCCTATTGATGACATGACAAGCAGTGTTAACTGCCTCAGCCCAAAAATATTCTGGGAGAGAGGTGTCACTCAATAGAGTTCTACCAGCTTCAATTAATGTTCTATTCTTTCTTTCAGCAATTCCATTTTGCTGAGGTGTTCTTGGTGAGGAGAACTCTTGGAAAATCCCAAAGTCTTTACACAAATTTGTTATGCTTTCAGAATGAAACTCAGTACCATGATCACTTCTGATTTTGACCACAGTACTATTTAGTTCATTCTGAATTTGCTTTACAAAATTAAGTAGTACACTTGGGGTTTCAGATTTTTGTCTTAGAAAGAACACCCATGTAAATCTAGAATAGTCATCTATAACCACAAAAGTGTAGACCTTCCTACCTAGACTAAGAACTGGCATAGGACCAAAAAGATCCATATGCAAGAGGTATAAGCACCTCACAGAATCCTTGTTTTCAAGGCTTTGAAATGAGGATTTTGTCTGCTTGCCCTTTTGACAAGCTTAGCATACCCCTTCCTTTATACACTTAACTTGAGGCCCATTCCTCACTAGTTCTTTACTAATGAGTTGGCCAATTGTCTTGTAGTTTAGATGAGCCAATCTCTTGTGCCACTTAACACAATGGGAAGCATTGTCATCAGCTACAAGACAAATGGGGGAAGCCTTATTTTCACATTCAAAATTAAGGCAATATACATTTCTCTTCCTATACCCAGTCAAAATGATCTCTTGATCACTTGACCTTTTGATATGACATCCATCCTTACCAAATGAAATGTCATATCCTAGATCACTCAACTGGCTTATGCTTATTAGATTATGTTTCAAACCTTTTACATAGGCCACTTGGGTGATAGTAATTAGGTTAGAAGAAATGTTACCAAACCCTTTGATGACTCCTTTTTCAGATCCACCAAAGATCACTTTATGTCCATCTTTGACAGATGAATACTCCTTCAGCAGCCCCTTTGTTCCAGTCATGTGCCTGGAACAACCACTATCCAAGTACCATATAGGGGCATGGTTACTTGGATTCCCCTGCAATACAGAATTACTTACCCTTAGAACCCAAGTAAGTCTTGGGTCCTTGGTTCAGGTTAGCATTAATAAAGTTATCATAACCTCTTCTAACAGGTAGACTCTTATTCTTTATAACACTTGTGTTATACCAGCAGTCCAATGCAAAATGGCCCCTCTTGCCACAGCACCAACATTCAAACTTATTGTATCTAGATATAGATACATCCTTGTCAGTAGAATTTCTGTTCATTGCTGGTGCTGTTGCTACTTCACCTACTGATTTCTTAAAACCATTTGGTTTATGACCATAGGTAGGCCTGCTTGCCTTAACACCCTTGTTCTTCAGAACATTTGTCTTAATATGACCTTGAATGTCTTCATGATCATATATGTTAGAAGGCACTTTCTCCTTACTAAACCTTATGGGGACTGAAAGGTTTAGTGGCTGAATAGGGACTTTGCCTTTCCTCTTGAATCTGCCAGCCCTGGGGTTACCTTTAAATCCTAATCTAGCCTTACCCTTCTGAGTGACAAATTCATCTATCAAGGGTAAGGCAGATTTTGGCTTAGAGTAACTAGCCACTAAATCCCTTTCAATTCTAAGTCTGGCCTCCAGACTCTTTACTTGATCATTAGTATAATTAATTGTGCCCATCTGAATAATAGTTATATTCTTCAGCTTGGCAATTTCATTTAATTTTTGATCAAGGACTTTTTCTAACTCAGCTGTTGCTACCCTTAGTTCAGCAATTTCCTGAGCCTGTGTTTTAACCAGGTTCTTGCTTTTCTTAAGGGTCTGCAACAAGTCCCCATACTTGTCTATCAATTGATAGACATCTCCTTCAGATCCAGATGCATCTTCATCACTTGATGCAGATATAGCTGATTCTTCACTTGTACTACAAACAGATGTACAGGAAGAACAATTTACCTCATTAGGACCAGACTGATTCTGGCATATGTCCTCTTCTGATCTTGTCATCAAACCCATGCATTGATGTTCATTGATGGAGTCTAGCAACTGCATAAACTCCTCTTCCTCAGATGCAGCATATAGTCCAATATATGCTTCAGCTTCAGATCCTGATTCTGAAATTGACTGGTCTGACAGACTTTTATCTTTCTTTGCTACAAAGGATTTCTCCTTCTTGCCTTTCTGATAAGTCTTCTTCTTTTCTGAAGATTCCTTCCTTTTGTCAGGACAATCAGCCACTACATGTCCATGCCTATTGCAACAATAGCAGACAATCTTTGAAGTAGTGGCTTTGCTGGGCTTTGATCTACTTTTCTCTTTCCTTGATGACCTTCTCTTCTGATAATAGTCATCAACTTGCTGTGATGTGGAAGGCCTAGACTTCCATTGCTTCTTTTTCAAGAACCTTTGGAATTGTCTAGTGAATGCAGCAAAGTCTGCATCTGAATCACAGCTAACTGAACCCTTATCTGAATTTTCAGAACTATCTTCTTCAACTTCTTTAGGAGGAGATGGTGATTTCCTCCTATTCTTTCTGGTGGCTTCAGCATTAAATGCCACAGTCTTTTCTCTATGCTCTCCTCTTGAGTTTCTTTCCTCCCCCTTCCTTACCATAAGTTGCATTTCATAGGATAGCAACTTTCCAAACAGGGTTGGAGGAGATATCTCTGCCAATTTAGCCACTTCTCTTATGGCACAGATCTTTGTATCCCAATCCTTTGATAAGGATCTTAAGAATTTGTCATTCAGTTCATAGGTATTGAAGACTCTTCCATAGGATATTAGCTCATTCACAATTCTATAGAATTTCTTATAGCACTCAGTTATGCTATCAGATTTTCCTTGTCTAAAGCTTTCATACTCCTGATTTAGCATAGACTTTCTATCCAGCCTTACTTCTTAAGATCCCTCCATGTAGACAATCAATGTGTCCCACATCTCCTTGGAGGTCTTGCAGTGAATCAGATTCTGAAATGTTGAATCATCTATGGCACTGACAATGATGTTCTGTGCCCTTTTATCCATGGTTGCCAAGATGATTTCATCCTTGGTCATTTCTGAATAAGTCTTTGGTATTTGGATATTTGCATCAAGAACAGATATCTTCATTGGAGTGAAGGGCCCTTCCTGTACTGTGATGCAAATCCTTGGGTCAGATGCTTCCATAAACAATCTGACTCTCTCTTTCTAGATCCCAAAGATTTCCTTCTTGCATATGGGTAATTTCATAGACCCTAGCTCCTTATGATTCTCTCCAGAACCCATCTTCTTGAATCTTGAATCTGCCTTTCAGATCTACCTCAGACTGTTAAGTCCTTTTTGAGGAACCTGCCTCTGATACCACTTGATAGTTTAACTTTCAAGGCAGCCTAAACACCTAGAGGGGGGGGGGTGAATAGGTTCTGCTTCTCTTATAAAAACTTCTAGGCAGAATTCAATTTAATAGCTAACACAATTTACACAGCAATCACAGAAAATAAAACATCACAGATTGCACAATGTTTTATAGTGGTTCCCCAAGGTTTGGGGAGACCTCTACCAAAATGTCTAGATTTCATGAGCTGGTAGGACTCTCTCAAATTAACCAAGCCAAAGCTGAAGGAAAGGATCCTTCTCAATTTTCAACCATTTCTTCATTAAGAAAAAAGAACTTCTAAGGTATGCAAAGGCAAATAAAATTTTCAATGTATATGATTATATGAAACTGCATCCAGAAGCTGTAGTGCTCAGAGAAACTACTCTCAACATCATTGGTGCATCTAACATGACAATGTTTAAGAAAGAAGCTGCTAATCCAAATAGAGAAATCATCTTGAGGCAACCCGCTGAGAAGCCAGAGAAAGCAAATCCTAAGCAAAAATAGTAATTTTGTTTGTGTTTTGTTCTTATTTTTGAACTCTATACTGTTTAATCATGAAGCACATCTTGTAAATACTTGCTGAATGTTTTAATTCTGTCAGATATATGTTTTCATGCTTTATGACTATTTCTTTTATTTTGCTTTAGTGACCTCACCCAAATAGTGGGAGATTGTTGGATCCCTAGTGGATTTTGGATAGGTTCACAAAATAAAGTTAAGTCTGACCCACCTTATATAGGCAGGGTCAAGTCTAGTAGTCATAGATTTTAGGCTAAGTATTTAGGTTCAACCTTCATGAACGAGCCAACGGAGGACCTCAGCAGAATCAGACTTAGAAGATTCAGAGAACAGATTGTTCAGTGTGAAGTTCTTCGAATTCAGCTCGACGATCGACAATCTCAGATCTACGAACTCAGAGTTATTTCTCTGAGCTGAGCTCGACGATATTCGAGCTTAGGTCGATGACTAGTTTTCTTCAGACAGATTCTCAGCTCGACGATCTCAGAGTACAGATTTGGCAAGTCATTCTATGTATACAGTTCGCAGAGCACAGGTTGACAAACTAGAATTCTTATGTCGATGATCTTGGATCTCAGGTCGACGAATTCCGTTCTTAGGTCGACGATTTCTGTCCCGCTCCAGAATGAAAAGTTTTCTTCCTTATGTCCCCTTCTTTCTATATTAATTAACAGTAATATTCTTGAGTAATTAATGCTCATATTCCTTTTAATATAGCCGTTATTGACAGCATTAATTATGGTATTCATTAGGGCAATTACTTGCTTATTTTATTAGGGACAGTTGGGGAAATTCATTTAAGACATATTCCATTCGTCTGTATTCTCCAGATCAGAACCAATTAATGCCGAGAATTCAAAATTCAAAGGAAAAATTGACTGTAGAATATAGAAGAGATTCTCTCTTCTCAGTAAAAAAATGACACATATAGAGAATAATAGAGAACAACATACTCACAGAGCATAACAAAGAAGAAAATCCAGAGCACTAAAAAAGATCCTGATCATTCAGAACTTTCTTCTATGTGCTGAAAACATTTCTATTCTTTTCCTTGTCAATCCTGAAATTTGAAGAAGAACATTCATCACAAATCAAGAGTCTTTTTCATTTTCAGAGCGTAGAATCTTAAGAGACATCCATTTAACATCAGTCTACTGGATTCCTAGACATTGACAGAACAAGGCTGAAGACCTACACCCTGAAGCAAAGCTCCAGTCTTCCTGAACCATTCAACATCTCAGGGAGAGCTTTATTAACATCAAAGATCGACTAGTATTCTCTATTGATCAGAGAAAGAGAAGACACCATAACCTCCTCTCACCTCCTGTAAAAGGGTTTTAAATCTCTTCAAAAGTTAACCACTTGGTTGTCAAGTCACCAGATCAAAAGACTTGGTTGGTTTTTGGGCACCTGATCAAAAGCCTAAAGATTTGTGATATCTCCCTGCAAATAGATATTGTGGTTGCAGTCACCTGATCAAAACCTTCTAGTGGATTTCTACCAGGGTGGTAGAAGAGTGGATGTACCTAGTTGGGGAACCATTATAAATTTCTTTTTTTGTCTGGTTGTGCTCATTTTCTGTTTGTTCTTGATGTGGCTGTGAAGGATAGAAAAACTTAGCCTGTTTTTCTTTTCTTTATATATTATTGGTATCCCCTACTTTCACTCTGATATAAAAGTTTAATACAGCCAATATTTTTAATACTCTATTCACCCCCCCCCCCTCTAGAGTAAGTCAGATCTAACCACTCCTTTCAAAGTCCACAACACTGGGTCACGCTGCTCGACCATTAGTTTACAGACAAACTATGCAGAAAAAGCACTGGCGTGCCAATATATAAAAATAACATTATATAGTCCTTTAATCAATGAGTTAGGCCAATCTTGACGATTTTATTAATTTTCTTTTATAGCCTCGAGGGAACACTATCACGCAGGCTACTATTCCCCCTCCACCAGCTGCTACTCCGTTCTAGCAAACGGAGCTTGGCCAGACCCTCGCGGCCATTTTGGAGGCCATCCAAGCTTAGCAGGTTCCCACTCCACATCCAAACCCGATCTCAAATTAGATGACTACCTTCCGAGTCCTCTCCCATCCGACATACTTTGGGAATGAGTTTACAGATTGGACGGAGGAGTGGCTTGACACTATCCAGAAGATGCTAGTTGGGATTCATTGTCCAGCCAATGAGGTCGTTGCCTTAGATATTATGGCATTGGGAGGCCATGCTAAGAGGTGGTGGAAGTCCCCATGGACTCCACATTTGCGGAGTACAAGATCTCAGAGATTACCTTGGAGTAGTTTAGTAAGTCCTTGCTGGAGAATTTTGTTTCTCAACATGACAAAGATGCATTGGAGGAGCAGTTCCTGCACCTGAGGTAAGGGAGTCGTTCAGTAATAGAGTATCAGCGGGAGTTTTCCCATTTTGCAATGATTGATAGCACTATGAGCGAGTGAAATTGTGCGAAGAAGTTTTATAGAGGACTACAAGATCATCTCAGATAGGATTTGCTCATTGTTATTGATGCCAGCTTATTAAAAATAATAGAGACAGACAAGAAGTGGGAGGCCAATCGCATGATGGTACATGACAGGGGGAAGAGGTCAGCAGATGCTATGGGAGCAGGAGAAGGGAGAAGGGGAAGAGGGCCATATATGGGCAAGTATATTAGTCATAGGAGAGGCGGAAGACATCCTTGTTTGAATGCAAGATAGGAGTAGCAACTACGTGCAGTGTTGTCTCCGCCACCATTCTGTGCTCAGGAGCAGAGGAGACAGGATGATAGAAGAAACCCTTAGGTGGTATGCTACCACTTCCACCAGCCAGGACACATCAGATTATATTGCCCCAGCATCTCCTTCAACCTCCAACATCCCCTCCGACACAGTGGGGTAGAGGTCAAGGATGAGGTCTTGGCCAAGGACATCATGGTGGCAGCCGATGGCCGGGGTAGATGTATACACTTGACTTGGCGCAACCTAGAGACCCCAAGGAGGTCATCGCATGTACTTTTAGTTTTTAGTTTATATTGTACTTTAAGTTCCATGTAACATTATAGTTAGCTAAACTTGATAACACAAACGACTAAACCTTAGGCATAGTGTTCGTTAGCAGTCAACCCGCTTACACCTTATTTGACACAGGTTCCTCGCACATGTTCGTATCGAGTTCTTAAAGGGACTAAACAGAGTGTAGTGATTCAATGGCATCATAAGTAGAGTACAACTTCTAGATGGCTCGGAGATGCTCTCCTCTAACAAGTACAACATGGAGGCAGAGATTGAAGGAAAGTTATTCGACACTCTGGTGACAATCTTGAGGATTTCGAGCTTCGGCTTGATCATGGGTATGAACTTGCTACACTGGCACCATGCCCGGATTGACTACCCGACGAGGGGGATCTCATTGCGACACAGAGACTCAGAGGAGATCATCAAATATATTAGACATGTCTCTAATATTTTTACGATCATCGGTACTAGCTATCAAGGCCCATGAGTAGGGAGAGGAGTTGAATCTGATTTGCTTTGAGATGGCGAAGGCAGAGGCCTCCATTGATGATGTCTTGGTGGTTTGAGACTTCTTCGACATCTTCCCTTAGAAGTTTCCCGGACAACCCCCTTATAGAGAGGTAGACTTCTAAATTCAGTTGGTACTAGGACCGAGGCCCATCTCTTGGGCACCCTACCAGATGGCACCAAATAAGCTTGAAGAGTTTCAGACACAACTTCGGGATCTGGTGGCCTCAGTGTTTGTTCGACCGTGCTTGTCACCTTGGGGAGCTCTAGTTTTGTTCGTAAAGAAGAAGGATGGGTCGCTCCGACTCTACATTGATTACTGGGAACTCAACCAGTTGATGGTACAAAACACTTATCTGTTACCGAGGATTGATGAGCTATTTGATCAGCTGGAGGGAGCACAATGGTTCTCCAAGCTCGACCTATGGTCAAGATATTATCAGTTTTGGATTCAGGAAGAGGACATACCAAAGATAGCGTTCAGTTTGCGCTATGGTTTGTATAAATTTACCGTGATGACTTTCAGACTCACAAATGCCACCTCTACATTTATGAGCTCGATGAACCGTGTATTCGAGCTGTTCTTGGATGAGTTTGGGATAGTTTTCATAGATGATATATTGGTCTACTCCAGGACCAAGGATAATCACACTCGGCACTTATCACTGGTCTTGTGAAAGCTATAGGAGCACCTGATGTATGCGAAGTTTATGAAGTTTCAGTATTGGTTACAAGAGGTGGCATTCCAAGGCCATATCATCAGTGGAGCTGGGTCAGCAGTGGACCCGGCCAAGGTACTGGCAGTTTGAGAGTGGCTGCAGCCAAATTTGGCTTCTTATTTCCGTAGTTTTCTGAGACTAGCAGGCTAGTACCGCAGTTTTGTTAAGGGGTTATCAAGGATAACACTCCCCCTCACGTGCTTTATAAAGAAGGATGCAACATTTATATAGATTGAGAAGTACGAGGCAGCTTTTCAGGAGCTGAAGGGAAGGCTTACCTCGGCTCCCATCCTTGCGCTTCCATCTAAGAAGGAAGGATTCTAGATTTATACAGAAGCTTCTTACCTGGGTATGGGTATTGTACTGATGCAACACAAGCATGGTATAGATTATTCTTCGAGTCAATTGAAGGAGCATGAGCAGAATTATTCGGTGCACGACTTAGAGCTCAAGGCTGTGATCTTCTCCTGTAAGATCTAGAGGCACTATATTTTTTGTGGTTCATTGTGAGATCTTCTTAGACCACAAGAACCATAAGTATATTGATATACAAAAGGACTTGTACCCGCAGCAGAGTAGATGGTTGGAGTTATTATGTGATTATGATTATACGATGCACTACCACCCAGGCAAGGCGAACACAATAACAGATGCATTGAGCAGGAGGGCTAGCTTCAGGATTGAAGCACCGATTGATGGCCATCATGTTGGTCTAGACATAAGAGGACATGCAGATCACAATGGTTTCCAGAGCTGATCCAGAGGTATATGTGAAATACTTGGCCTCTTTGAGCTTTGTGTGCGACATTCGAGATTGTCTTAGGACGTAAAAGAAGAAGGATGCAGCACTGGGGACTATATTAAGAGCCATGGAGGAGGGAAAGTCAGAGGACTATTCACTGCATGATGACCTCATTTACTTCTAGGGCCATGTCTTTATACCCGCATGAGGTGGGATCCAGGAGTACATACTCAGGGAGGCACAATACATACGGTACTTGATGAATTTCAGTGTCACCAAGATGACTGCTGACTTACGGAGGGATATGTATTAGCCCGGGATGAAGAGGGATGTAATCGACTTTATGACACATTGTTAGGCATGCCAGTGGTTAAGGCTGAGTGGAAGAGCCTTGGAGGATTATTACAGCCACTGCCAGTGCCGGAGTGGAAGTTCGAGGGCATTTCAATAGATTTTGTACATGGGTTGTTGATGGGTAAAATTTAGGATAAACATATTTCCAATTTCTACGAACTATAGGCAAGTGTACCTATCATTCTAGAGTATAGAATCAAGTGTCGTATTAGACTCGGGGCCTGTTGACTACTTCTACTCACGCAAATTAATATTATTTTATCGAATATAAAAATAAAAGATAAATAAAACTATGAACCAAATCTAACACTTCATCTAGATTCCCTTTTAATTAAAATAAACTTTTCATAAAATTCAAGCTTCTAATTTACCTACTTCTACCATAGAGGTTCCCAAAATACAAAAGCACCTCTCTCGAGAATACGCTCTCGACTAAACTTAGGTTGATCAAGTAAGAACCCTCAGCCACTCGAAGCCCCTAATCATGCTTTACATAGTCAACCCCACTATTAGATTTGACTCCAATCCGGAATATTTATGCCATCATCTCTCGAGGAGTGCAAGCAACTCACTTTTATATTTGAGTGATCTTCTCGCATCCACAACCTCTTGGTAAAATCTAGGATACGGATCTAGGATCAAAGAACATATTCATGACATATGAATTCGACGTAATTTAATTCAAAGATAATTCGAAGTGAACAAAGTAGAGAGCTTGACAATTTTGAGAAAAATAAAGAAAGTTTATATCATTCCAAAGTTTATCATAATCAAGTGCTTATGGAAATTTAGCTACCCATAATTTAAAAATACATTCTATCACTATGAAATAAAAGAGTACAATTGCCTGAAAAGAAAAATCTAAACTATATTGCAAATAAAATAAAAATAACTCCAAAGATATCCCGAAAATGAGCACCCCAACCTTATTTTCAACCCCAATGGTGGACTCCCCTCATCATTCTCCTTTGGCCATTATTTATAGGAAAAAAAGAAAGATGAAAAGCACATGAAAGGTTGGAAGGCCAAAGTAAGAGGAGGAAAATAAAGTGGAAATATTAATTAAATATTAATGTAATATATGAAATGAGAACTAAATAAATGGGGGAGTTTCATATGTTATTAAGAGGAGATGAATCGTGGCCATAATTATTAAAATTAAGGTGGAGTTGAAACATCAAATATTTATCAAATATTTAAGAGGAGATTAGTGGAAGGAGGAGATAAATGAAGAAGAATATGATGGTCGCGGTTTCATGGAATGAAGAGGAGTTAGCAGTTTCATGAAAAAATTAAGAGGGGAAGTAAAGGGTTATAGTAATAATAATAATAAAGTGCATGTATTCAGAGGTGACGGTTTTTAGAGAGAGAAAGAGGTGGTAATGTAGGCTGCATGATAAGGTGGCAGATTTGACTTGTGAAGGTGACGGTGATGGCATTGTGCATGAGAATGATGTGAATGAAAATAGGTGAATGTTGTAGACTTGCATGACGCCAACCATATTGAGAGTGGAGGTAGAATCAATGCATAATAATATATTTATCATGAGCTTGTAAGAAGAAGAGCTGAATGGGTGGTTACGACGTGAAATGCTTGATCAGCTTGAACGAGTGCAGCGTGACTTTGACTTGGTTTCATGTACACTGCAAGAATTGCTCGGCCAACGTGACAACTTCGGTTAATATTTCTTTTGCAAACGTCGGGAGCGCAACCACAATAATAGACCTAGAAAAATAAATATATATTAAATTAGTAAACTAAAATATAAAATAAATGATTTATAAATAAAAGTACATAATTTATTATTTATTTTATATTAATTATTAAACTAAAATAAATACTAAAAATAGGTAAAAATCCTACAAAAGTAATAAGACTTAAATTATTTAACTGATATCAAAAAGGTATTATTTATTACCGAGAATAAATAAAATATGATTAATTAAAACTAAATATTATAGTAAAAATACGCGTAAATATTACTTATCAACTGCCATGCTCCCACTCCGGGCACGATTCCATCTGGGTCAAAGTGGATAGATTGACCAAGGTAGCCAGGTTAATTCTGGTCTAGAAGGACGCTCCAGTTGCGGTGTTGGTGAGGTTGTTCGTGGAGTAGTTCGTGCGGTACAACGGTGTGCCTATGAATATAACTTCTGATAGAGATGGATAGTTCACTTCTAGGGAGTGGAGGGCACCACAGGCGTGCTTGGGATCTCATTTTTCTTTCAACACCGTCTTCCATCTACAGACCGACGAACAGGCAGAGCGGACAAACAGGACCATAGAGGACTTGCTACGCTTGTGCATTCTGGACATAGGGAAGCAATAAGTGCGGCAGTTGCCGTTGATTGAGTTTTCTTACAACAACATCCATCAGGCCTGCATCGGGATTGCCCCCTATGAGTATTTATGTAGGAGGAAGTGCCAGATGCTGCTATCTTGGGTATAGGATGAGGATCGAAAGGCACTTGGATAGGGCTATATCGAGGACACATGCACACAAATTTGGCTAATCAGAGACAAGATGCTAGAGGCTCAGAGTTGGCATGAGAAGTACTATGATGTAAGGCATCGTAAGGTTGAGTTCTCGGCGGGGGACAGGGTTTTCTTGAATATATGTCCGGTGCATGGGATTTCGCAGGTGTGGAGTCATAAGAAGCCCAGCCCTCGATTTATGGGACCTTACACGATCCCGGAGCGGATCGGCCCCTTGGCATACCGGCTAGAGCTATCGCCAAAGTTAGAGAACCTACATGACGTATTCCATATCTCCTCACTTTGGAGGGCCTTACTTCAGCTAGTGCAGCACGTCATATCTACATCGGTCCCGGTAGCATTTGATCAGTCAGTTCGTTTAGAGCCGATCCGGATCGACAATAAAATGGTTCGAGTATTGCTGAAGAAGAGCATCCCTTTAGTCAAAGTGCTGTGGTCAAACTCTGGGTTGGAGAAGCACACTTGGGAGCCCATGGACCTCATATAACAGTGACATTCGAAGCTCTTTACCTTAGGTACAACCTAAACCTCCTAAATATTTTGATCAACTTCATTATGTGCAAAACCCCGTAAACCCGAACTTAAATTTTGCGGACAAAATTTCTTTTTGTATATTGGGATTTGTAATATCCCCTTCACTTATACCCCCCCCCCTTGGGGTAAGGTTAGGATTGAGTTGTGAGTAGACGTCAATAGATGACTCTAGTTTTGCTTAAAATTAGAAAATTTCAATAAGCACCCAAAAGGTGCACAACTCAACCTTGGCCAATTCACTCTAAATTGTACTAAACAACTCAAATTGACCTCTCCAATAGATCCATAACCCTAATAAAAATCCAAGTGACCCAAAAGCCCCAGCATAGGGTCACCAAATTGGGCAAATTGACCAAACTACCATTTATGTCAACATAAGCTAATCTTTCATCGTATGTCCAATTGGCCACCAAAACAAGAAATTGACCTCACCCCGAGTCTTAGGACATCAAAAGGGACCCAATTGATCCAAAATCCCCATCATGTTGTCATCAATTTGACCAATTTGACCAAAATCAAACTTAGCCCTAAATTGGTCAAAATCACACATATTGGCTAAATTGGCCCAATTATGACATCACCATGACCCAAACAACATTGGGTGGTGCCAAGGGACTTAAGACACACACATTAGACCAGTCAACCCCTCAGTTGACCAAGTCAAACCCTCAAGTCCACCTTGGTCAAACTTTAGACCTAAAGAATAAATTAGGAGCCCAAATCAAATTAATTGGGCTAAGGCCTAACCCAAAGCCCATTTAGAAGGCCCATGAGCCTGATGACCCCTTATGCCCTCATGAATTATAATGGAGGATTTTCATGGAGGGAAAGATAGTAAATTCACACATTTGGAGGAGAAAATGGAGGATGTTGGGAATATTGCCCTCAATGTTCCCTAGATTTGAAGAGACATCACAATCAACACTAAGAGCATATTTGTATTTGATGTTGTTCAAGTTCATCATGTGGTGGATGTTCCTTGGAACAAGGCTAGACAGGTTGTCTAAGTGTTTGTGACAGGTTATCACAAAGTAGAAAGGTAGAGAGACAGAAATCTGTCTAAGTCCATAAGAGTTGATTGAAGCCAGTTCACTCAACGCCAGATACCAAGGAAGGATGCTAGAAAGACTGAAAATCTTCTAAGTCCACATGCATTGTGTGAAGCCAGTTCACTCAACGCTAGATTCCAAAAAGCGTCGAGTAAAAGAAGGACAGTCAAAGCCAGCAATTTGCAAGACAAAAATGCGGCTAAGTACATAGGCGTTGAGTGAAGGCAGTTCACTCAATGCCATATAACAAGAGGCATTGAGTACAACATAGTCTGTAAAAGCCTAAGCAATGGCAAGGAAAAAATGTGACTAATTCTAGAAGCGTCAAGTGAAAACAGCTCACTTAATGCCTGAAAAAAGAAGCGTTGAGTCAAGATCAAGATTTTGAAGATCTATCAAGAATTCTGGCCAAATCCAGAAGTGTTGAGTGAGGACAGCTCACTCAACACCTAAAGAAGAAGGCATTGACAGAGCAATGTTCAGTCAAAGACTAAGGAATGATAGACAGAAAAAACTGTCTAAGTCCAGATGCGTTGAGTGAGGACAGCTGACTCAACGCAAGCTCATCAATAGGATTGGCTAAGTACAGAAGCGTTGAGTGGCGCCAGTTCACTCAATGCGTCATCAAAAATACAGGAAAATGTAGAAGCATTGAGTGATGAAAGCTCACTTAATGCATTCATAAATAAAGTTGCGGCAAAGTCCAAACGCGTTGAGTGATGAAGATTCACTCAACACACTGAGCGCCTAGCCGGGCAGAATTTGGCTAAGTCAAGTTGGCGTTGAGTGATGAAGGATCACTCAACACACTCAACGACTAATCAGTAGAAAGATTCTCTAAGGACAAAAGCATTGAGTGAAGGCTATTCACTCAATGCACTCAATGCCTAATCAGCAGAATGATTGTCTAAGGACAAAGGTGTTGAGTGAAGGCTATTCACTCAACGCACTCAATGCTTGGAAGTGCAAAATTATTTTTCTAAGGGGTTTTGCGCTGAGTTAGGGCTATTCACTCAACGCACTCAACAACTGTGATGAAACTGAGAGTTTGGCTAAGTCCACAGTTGCTGACGTCATCATGAGTCAGCAAAGTTTCAAATTACTGCAGGAAAGCTATAGTAGACGATAAACGGCGCCGTAGGTCTACAATATGAATTTTGCAGATAAAGATATGTTGCAGCAAATAACTTCAGTGTGGCCCATAGGTCAAATAGTCATTGGATGGCGGAAGATAAAAGAGATAAATTTGGCGGATGCAAAGATATATTTTAGGGTTTAGCATTTCGCAATGAGGAGGAACTTCATCGTCTTCTCCCTTGCCACTGTTGCTGAGTTTGAAGCTGAAGTTCAAACCCATGGGACTAAAAGTTCACCGAGTTAACTGTAGCTATCTTCATCTACTACAGCAAATTCAGAAGTGATTTCTAAGAAAGAAGAGGCAGAGCCTTCAAATTTTTGCAGTCAAGGTTAGCTGTTTTAAGAGTAAAAAGAACTGTGAAATCATTGTCTTCATCAGCAAGTTCAGCGACTTTGTTTCTGAGTTACTTCCAACACAAGCAATAGTTTATTGAAGATCAATTACTTGTTGCTCAGAAGAGGTTAGGGCTGAGTTAACTCAACTCAGGAAGCAGTAGACTTAGAGAACTTCTCTGGAGTCATATCAACATCAACAAAACACTTTCTTTTCTGTAGGATCCTTTGGATCTGAGTTGTAGGACTGTTTTATAAAGGTTGAGGGTTGGATCATTTGTTGATCTAAGTGTTAGGGCATGTGTGTCTGAGGTAGGGTTGTTTGCCTGAGGTAGAAGAGTAATTCTCTCTGAGTATAGGGACTTTGTGCCTGAGTTATAGGATCCAGCTTTGGATCTGAGGTAGGACCTTGTGCCTGAGCTGTAGGAAAGTCATTATCTCTGAGTGATAGGTGATCTTTGGATTACTGAGTTGAGGGAGCAAGCTTTCTCTGAGGTAGGGCCTTGTTCCTGAGGTAGGTCTTGAAGAATACTTAGAGATCCTGACAAATCTGTGTTGTAAGATCTTAGGAGCTGAGTTTTGGAGAAGTGTCTTATCAAACACACTGTTAGAAAGGAGGGAGGGACAGTGGATGTACCCATAATTTGGGGAACCACTATAAATCCGATGTGTGCTACTTCTATTCTTAAAAGTAAGCTAACACAACACACCCAAAGTTAGGAAAGTGATTTAAAGAGACCAAAAACCTATTCATCCCCCCCCCCGCCCCCGTCTAGGTGTTTAGTGTTGAATTTTGTGAAGTAAAAGTGGGTGATCGGGCAATCCGGCCAGCCTAGGCAGACTTACCGCGCGGACTGATATAGCAGCCTGACGGTCTTGTGTTGGCATTCTGTGTAGTTCTGGTGTTTTCTATGCGGGTTGAAATCCGTGGACTGCGCAGAATAATTGTGAGTCCGACAATTGGGTGCAGTCGGCGGTTTGCAGGTTGGAGTCCGCGGAGTGCACGCACTATGGTTTTGAAGTCCGAGAGATCGGCGATGGTCAGATCGCTAGAGTTGCGGTGGTGAACAAAATTCTTGGTCGCGGACTTTCCTTGGAGCTGGTGATCTTATTTGGTGTCTTCCGAGCTCGCGCCATATGGTTGGTGGGTTAATGGACTTGGTCACAAACAGTGATAATTCCAGGGTGTCCGCGTTGTCCGCTGTTGACCGGGCGGAATGCCTGTTGGTCATGGACATGTTGCGGATTGGTGCGGTGTTCGCAGGGTACGCTATGTCCGCTGTGACTGAGCGGTCTGCCTGTTTGTCATGGACTTGTGCTGTGGGCTGATGTTGTGTTCGAAGAGTCCTCTGTGACCGGGCGGTCAGCCTATTGGTCGTGGACTTGTGCTTCAGACTGATGCAATGTCTGCTAATCTGAGCGGACTGGCTTGTCGCCTTAGTGCTTTGTGGTTTTGGCTGATGTCTGGCTTGTCCTTGCGGACTGGGCGGACTACCATTGTGCAGACTCGGTGGACTGGTTGTGCTACCTGTGATCAAGGGGTGTTTAGCCTATCTTATAGGGAGGTGACCACACTCCTCACCCCGCCTATAAATAGTACCCCGTGGCACTTCATTTGTAACTAAGTGAACAGTAAGTTGAACTCGGATTAAGTGCTGCGGACTGAGTTTTCCTATCCACGCGGTTTGAGCAGGCTTAACTGGTTGCTATTTTCAAGTGGTGCAGCTAGCACCGAGGAGCAAGGAGTTTGGTTCTAACTTCGGTTAGGCTCAGTAAAGTTTGCGGATTGCAATCGTCGGCTTACCAGTTTTCTCTCTACTTAGATTTTTCAAGTTCAATAACCTGTCCGCCGGACTCGGTGGTTAGGCAGTTTGTTCTCTAGTTTGGCAGCAGGCAGTAGTTCAGCGAATAACGGTGTGTCCGCACGACCTCGCGGTCTCGGCGGACTCTGTTGTTTAGTTCGGCTTCAGTAGCAGTTTAGGAGGCCTCTGCAACTTCAGCGGATAGGCGGTCTTAGCGGTCTCCAGTGTTTGTCCGCCCGAATTGATACTTATAATTTATGTTTTTATTAGTACTGGTGAAATCATTTCTCACCACATATACGTCGCCCTGCAAAGAAGATTCATAGTTATATGATCTTCTTGTCTCTGTCTTTGCATCTGGTTGATTGAGTTTACGTCCTGGTTTCAGATTGGTCAAGTTGTGATCTAGATAGTTCTGAAGATATTAATTTTGTGTTTAGACTATCTTGCTGAGCTTCTTGAGATAATTCAACTTGGTATCAGAGGAAGGTTCAGTTGCTTGAGCAGTGATCAACTTGTGTTGTGCTCTGTGCTTCTGATTGCTTAAAACTGAGTTACTGTAATGGAAGGAAGTTATGCAAGAGGTTTGGGCATTGAACTCTTAACGCCGACTAACTTCAAGAAGTGGAAGTCGTGCATGATGAGTTATCTTCTGGATGAGGAGTTGTGGGAGGTGGTCGGTGCTGATGACCAGGTGGAAATTATAGCTGAGTTTGGAACTGCTGAGCACGTGAGAGTTTGGAGGAAGACTAATGCAAAGGCAGAGTTTACTCTCAAATAGGTTGTCTCACCGGAACTGTTTGATCACATCATTTGATGTGAATCTGCTACTGAAATTTGGACTTCCCTTGATGGGTTGTTCAACAGGAAGAATGTAGCTAGGCTACAGTTCCTTGAGAATGAGTTTGCTAAAGCAACTCACGGAGACCTTTCCATTTTAAAGTTTTTCTTAAAAATGTAGAGCTTGTGTGTTGAGCTATCAGTGCTTGATCCTGATGAGCCTATCTCTGAGTATAAGTTGAGAAGGCACATAATCCGTGTCCTGCAAAAGGAGTATGTGGCCTTTGTAACTTAAGTTCAAGGCTGGGCAACTCAGCCATCTCTGTTGGAGCTTGAGAACCTGCTTTCATCGCAAGAAAGTTTGGCCAGACAGATGGCTAGAGTGACTATCTCTGAAGGAGGTAGTGAAGCTCTTTTCACAGGAAAGAAGAAGAATAAATGGGAAGTGAAGAAGAAGAAGACTGCAGCTGATGATGTTCCTTCAACCTCTAATCAGCAAAAGAGGAGCTCTGAACCTAAGAAGGATTGGAAGAAGAATTTGAAGTACTACAGGTGTCATCAGCCGTGTCTCTTCAAGCATGACTACAAGGTTAAGCTGCAGCCTGGGCATGCTGCATGTAAGGAGGAAGCTTGCTCCAGTACTAAGGAAGCTGGTTGGGGTAGAGCTTTCATGACGGGAACTTATGTCCGTGCTTTGTCCGCCATTAACTTTGAAGTAGACTTGATCGTGGACTCCGGATGTGGTCATTACCTCACCGGAGACAAGTCAAAGTTTTCCTCGCTGCAAACTTACTCAGGTAATGAAGCTATCATTACTGCTGATAATACTGTTCATACTGTAGAGAAGGAGGGTGTAGTGTCTGTGGATAGTGATTAGGGTCCACTCACACTAAGGAGTGTCTATCACGTACAGGGAACGAAGAAGAATCTATTCTTGGTAACCAACGCAGAAGATGCGGGATATAAGGTTCTGTTTGATAAAACAGAAGTGAAGTTTCTCCGCAATGTATCAATAGTTAAAGCTGATGTTGCTCACATTGGAAGGAGATTAAAGGACTTGTTTGTTCTTGCAACAAGCTCCTATGTTGATCGGATGAGGGAAAACGATAGCGCTGCATGATACAGAATTTCACAACTGTGGAGAGAGGGTTGGAAAAGAGAAGAGAAGAGAAAGTGGATGTGGTGGTTGAGAATATTCTCCGATTCTATATCCGATAAAGGCAAGCGTACCTTATCGGTTATAGTATAGGATACTAAAGATTAGTATCAAGGTCGTATTTCCCTGGGGCGTAATGACTACTTCTACTCAAAGGAGATTGCTACTATTTTATCAATTGAAATTTCTTTTAATTACAAAACTAAAAACTGAAATTAAATTACTAAGCTAAATGAAAAGAGAACTAATTACTTACAGGATAAAAAGATTTAGAGCTAATAATAAAGAGGTGCACTCGATCAAGAATCACTTCAGCAGGAGACGATTAAAAAGACGATAAATAAACCTAAGCTTAATAGGGTAAAAGTCCTTGATCGTGGAGGTTCCTAAAGCTTGAACACGCTTCTCTCAAAGTCGTGCCAAACTGAGATTAGGAAGGTCTGACCGAGTCTCGTCTAAATCGGAGGCCTAAAGCTCGCTTTACGCGGTGAACCCCTCTATTGGATTTTACTCCAATTCGGGTGATTTGGACGTCTGCCTCTCTCAAGGGGTGCGTACAACTCCCTTTACTCTTGAATGCTCACTTCATTCTATCGGCCTCTCGGCTAGCCCAGAATGAAAGCAAAGGTGGAGAGTATATATCGATAATATACCTCCAACCCATGATTTATCAAAAGTAATTCAAGGCCAAAACCTAAAAAGAAAAGGTAAATTAAAGCGTCATAACTTAATCGCTCAAACCTCAGATCATCAAGATCGAGTACAAGGAGGATTAGTTAGTCATGGTGAAGTGCAAGAGGGGGGATGAGTAATAAAGCATAAGAATACAGGAATAAGAAAGGAGCACTTTTATTAATGAAAAAGAGAGCTACAACTATGAAATGGAAATTACAGGTGCATCAAAGTAAAACCTATTCTAGCCCTACAACAAGCTACTTAGAAGAAATGCAAGAGCTAAAAGCAAAACACTAAGCTAGGTTAAGAAAATAATTACAAAATAAGAGAGAGAAAGGGAGAGAGAGAGAGAAAAAAACATAAAAGGGGCCAAGAAATAGAGGGGCAGCACCTCCCCCTCTCCCCAAAAGTTGCTGAAATGGAAGGGGGGGGGGTCTGGTATTTATAGACTTTTCCCACGTGTTGGTCACGCCCGGCGACACGCCCTAGGAGGGTGTGTCAGGGGGGCGTGACAGGTACAGAGTTGACCTCGGGAGCTGAATTCTGGCGGGAATGATGATTATTTCGGTACGATGGTGGTCACGCCCTAGGTCACGCCCGTGACAGGGGGGCGTGACAGGCGCGTCAGGTCAAAATCAGTGGTTGCAGGTCCATCAGACGTCGGAATCGCGGCAGTTACGCCCCAGGTCACGCCCGTGACATAAGGCGTGACAGTACTGTTGCGTGTAGCGGTGTAGAATGCATTGAAGGAGGTGGCAGACTTCGGGCAAAGGGCGACACGCCCCGTGTCATGCCCGGTGACACGCCCTAGGAGGGCGTGTCGGTGGGGCATGACAGGGGAATTTGACGGGAAACGATCTCTTGTGGCTGGGTTCCTTGGGAATAGGTGACACGCCCTGGGTCACGCCCGGGGAGGGCGTGACAGGGGGGCGTGTCAGGGGTTTTTTTTCTGGAAATTTGTTGAAACCTGCATAAACAGAAAATAATTATTATTTATAATATTTACATAAAAAGAAGCATAAAATAACATAAAGAAAGAGATTTAAAACGAAAATAACATATTTTTACCCTAATAAATTAAGCTAAAATATGCATCATCAAATTCCCCCATACTTATTATTTTGCTTGTCCTCAAGCAAAGACTACGAGTTAGAGAAAATAAAGAGGATTAATTGAAAAGTTTAAAATTGATATAAACGAGTAAGACGGGAATTTAGAGGAAGAGAAATTTTTGAAAAAGAACCGAAAATTCCTACTTTAACTTAGCACAGAATTTTATAAATTTTACTAAATATAAAAACAAATCATCCCAAATTTTTACAGAATTAAAACTTAATAAGGTAACGAGTAAAAAGCGCATTGAGTCACTACTAAAATCTAAGAGACAAATTAAAACCATAGTCAATCAAGACAAAATTCAATATTTCTATCAAAAATACTTACTCAATCTAGTTTCTCGCTACTATACTAAAAAGTAAACGTAAAAAGTATGAATCATTAGGGCTTCAATTAGGCGTATAGTTAGGCTTAGGTTTTTAATGGTGCGATATTCAAAAAGATAAACACGAGGGATATTTGCACACTTAAAACAAAAAGAAAATGAGCTTTGCCAAAATAAAACTAGCCAAAATAAATACTTTTCTTTTCTTTTTCTTTTACTTTTTTTTCAATAATTTTCATCATTTTTTTTCATTTTTTTTATACTTAAAACTTTTCACTTTTGTAGCAAAAGATAACACAAAGATTTTCCACTAATTTTTCAAAAAGATGCACATTAACAATTAAAGCTCAAAAAACAATTTTAAAGTGTGCATGTAGGTAGGCTATTTGGCCGTGGTGAAATAAAAAGTGGGGCTACAAAAAGGAAAGGAAAAGGCACAAAAATGGCTAGCAACGGTTATTGTTAGGCGGGGTGCAAAGGCTCAAACGTTACAAAAGAAATGCCTAAATCATTTTCATGCTTCCTAAATTTACTCAAAGTAAAGCTTTGAAATTTCAAAAGAGGATAAGCACAAAAAAATAAAAAAAATAGAGAATTTGATTTCATGAAAATAATGATAATAAGCGTCTAGACCGTTTTGTGTTTACTACACTTAATACTAATTAACGTTTAAAAAAATTTTAATAATGAAAAATAAAGGGTGATGGGTTTTATAAAAGTAAAAGAAATAAAAGAAAGGCTATGAAAAAGTAAAGAAAAATTCAAATTTTTTTTCAAAAATAGCATACTACCCTAAATAGGAACACTGCATGAGTCAACATACTACTCGCTAAACATATTTAAAGAGAAAATTAATCAAATTTATTCTAACTAAGCAAGTAGACATGAGCTTGAAAACAACAATAAAAAGCAAAGTAGCGGGGTACTAATTGATTTGGCAAAAATTAACTCAATTTAATTTGGGATTTTTTTTTCAAAAATATTTTATACTTTTTTTTAGATTTTTCAAAAATATTATAAATACAAATTTTTTTTGTTTGATTTTTCTAAAATTTTTATAATTAATTTTTTTATTATTTTTCTAAAGTAGAATATTAATGGAACACTCCCCCATACTTAAAGTTAAACATTGTTCCCAATGTTTAAAGTTAAGTGTAAAGAGAGTGAGAAGAGAGAGAGAGAAAAGAGAAAAAAAATGAAAAGAGAGGGAGAAGATGCTTCCCTAGCGCTTGATGCCCAGACATTGGAAAATGCGTCCCCCAAACTTGAGCTAAAGATCGGCTTCAGTCCAAGTTGCGAGGCGATAAGCGGCACAAACACGCGAGAGCTTATTCCTGCAAAAAACAAAAGATAAAAAAAGGAAAAACAAAAAAAAGGAAAAAGATAAGCAAGGGTGCCTCCCAAGAGCGCTCTTTGTTTAAAACGTCATTGAGCTCGACGTTTTTTTGTTAGCTAAAAGGAAAATAAAAAGAGAAATGTAATGGCAGCTCGCGCAATATGCGTTTCGGCGCGAGTGCCAAAACATTTTTTAAGTAAATAAAAATATTTTTTTGTAAATTTTTTTTTTAAATAAAACAAAAAACAAGAAGATTTAGAAAAAGAAAAAGAAAAAAAACTAGAAAAAGAAACTATACTATAAGAAGGGGGCGAAGAGGAAGTAGAAACTAAACTAGAAGGAAAAATAAAACAAGAAAAGAAAATAGAATTTTCGCAAGGAGGGGGAAGAGAAGAAAAAGAAGAAGGCGACGGCGGTTGATCACAAGAAAATGATTGGATAAAAAAATCCGGTTGCTCCACCTGAATATCAATCATTTCGGTAGATTGGGAGCAAACCGAGATATCCGAAAAATCAATCTCTTTAGAAGATCGAACACAAGAAAGTTCGTCTTCCTCGGAAACTTGAAAAAAAATCGGAATATCCGGGGAAATTTCCTCCTCGAGAGGTTGAAGGCACAATGGAATTTCTGAATAATTGTCTTCCGCAAGTTATTGAAGGCACTGCGGAATATCCGAAGATTCATCATTCGAAAGATAAATAGGAGAAGGAGGGGAAGAAAAAGATGCGGCCTCAGCAGCCAAAGCATCAAAAATCACTTTGAAGTGAGCATTGATGCGTGCATCAAATGCTACACCATCAAAAATGACTTCATTTTCGCTAGAATCAAAAACGGGAGGCGCGCAAACTTGCAGAGAAAAGGCGGAAAAATCTTGAGATGGAATAGATTGATGATCACCTTGGCCCCAAGAATGATCAGGGTGTTGCCACCCTGAGTAGTTAAAAGTAGGGCTAGGATCAAAATGTCCATTCAAGAAATTTCCGGAAAAATTAAAATTAGAAAAATTCGGAGGAGAAGGGTAGGAAGGCGTTTGAAAACCATCGTAACCCCATGAGAAATAATTCGCGGACGGATCAATTTGGCCAAATTGATTTGATCCGGAAGGGATAAAATCATGGGAGGATGAAGGATACCTTACCCAACACTCCTCGCGAGAGTGACCGAACTCTCCACAATTAAAACAAAGATTACACATTTCAAAATAAAATTAATCAACCGCGAGAGTGGGGTGAGAGAGACGAGAGAAAAAAAACAAAACAAAAACGATAAAATTAATAGCAATCCTTTTTTCAAAATATCAAAACATTCCCCGGCAACGGCGCCAAAAACTTGATACAGAATTTCGCAACTGCGGAGAGAGGGTTGGAAAAGAGAAGAGAAGAGAAAGTGGATGTGGTGGTTGAGAATATTCTCCGATTCTATATCCGATAAAGGCAAGCGTACCTTATCGGTTATAGTATAGGATACTAAAGATTAGTATCAAGGTCGTATTTCCCTAGGGCGTAATGAATACTTCTACTCAAAGGAGATTGCTATTATTTTATCAATTGAAAATTCTTTTAATTACTAAACTAAAAACTAAAATTAAATTACTAAGCTAAAAGAAAAGAGAACTAATTACTTGCATGATAAAAAGATTTAGAGCTAATAATAAAGAGGTGCACTCGATCAAGAATCACTTCAGTAGGAGACGATTAAAAAGACGATAGATAAACCTAAGCTTAATAGTGTAAAAGTCCTTGACCGTGGAGGTTCCTAAAGCTTGAACACGCTTCTCTCGAAGTCGTGCCCAACTGAGATTAGGAAGGTCCGACCGACTCTCATTTAAATCGGAGGCCTAAAGCTCGCTTTACGCGGTGAACCCCTCTATTGGATTTTACTCCAATCCGGGAGATTTGGACGTCTGCCTCTCTCGAGGGGTGCGTACAACTCCCTTTACTCTTGAATGCTCACTTCATTCTATCAGCCTCTCGGCTAGCCCAGAATGAAAGCAAAGGTGGAGAGTATATTTCGATAATATACCTCCAACCCATGATTTATCAAAAGTAATTCAAGGCCAAAACCTAAAAAGAAAAGGTAAATTAAAGCGTCATAACTTAATCGCTCGAACCTCAGATCATCAAGATCGAGTACAAGGAGGATTAGTTAATCATGGTGAAGTGCAAGAGGGGGGATGAGTAATAAAGCATGAGAATACAGGAATAAGAAAGAAGCACTTTTATTAATGAAAAAGAGAGCTACAACTATGAAATGGAAATTACAGGTGCATCAAAGTAAAACCTATTCTAGCCCTACAACAAGCTACTTAGAAGAAATGCAAGAGCTAAAAGCAAAACACTAAGCTAGGTTAAGAAAATAATTACAAAATAAGAGAGAGAAAGGGAGAGAGAGAGAAAAAAAACATAAAAGGGGCCAAGAAATAGAGGGGCAGCACCTCCCCCTCTCCCCAAAAGTTGCTGAAATGGAAGGGGGGGTCTGGTATTTATAGACTTTTCCCACGGGTTGGTCACGCCCGGCTACACGCCCTAGGAGGGCGTGTCAGGGGGGCATGATAGGTACGGAGTTGACCTCGGGAGCTGAATTCTGGCGGGAATGATGATTATTTCGGTACGATGGTGGTCACGCCCTAGGTCACGCCCGTGACAGGGGGGCGTGACAGGCACGTCAGGTAAAAATCAGTGGTTGCAGGTCTATCAGACATCGGAATCGGGGCAGTCACGCCCCAAGTCACGCCCGTGACATAGGGCGTAATAGTACTGTTGCGTGTAGCGGTGTAGAATGCATTGAAGGAGGCGGCAGACTTCGGGCAGAGGGCGACACGCCCCGTGTCACGCCCGATGACACGCCCTAGGAGGGCGTGTCGGTGGGGCGTGACGGGGGATTTTGGAGGGAAACGATCTCTTGCGGCTGGGTTCCTTGGGAACAGGTGACACGCCCTGGGTCACGCTCGGGGAGGGCGTGATAGGGGGCGTGTCAGGGGTTTTTTTCTGGAAATTTGTTGAAACCTGCACAAATAGAAAATAATTATTATTTATAATATTTACATAAAAAGAAGCATAAAATAACATAAAGAAAGAGATTTAAAACGAAAATTACATATTTTTACCCTAATAAATTAAGCTAAAATATGCATCATCACTGCTATTTGTCTTGAGAGGCTGGGGCATGTAGGGATGAATAAGCTGAAAGATATGGCAAGCAAAAGCCTTGTGAAAGGCTTTCCTAAGCTATCCTCCTTCGGTGATTGCCATGTTTGCTCAGGATGTCAGTATTGAAAGGCTCATCGCCTTCCGTTTGATAAGTCGCAGACAAGAAGTAAAGCACCATTGGAGGTTATCCATGGTGATCTAATGGGGCAAACGGTCACTGCTAGTCTTGGGGGCAGCAGGTACATGCTTGTGTTGATTGATGACCAATCAAGGTATACTTGGGTATATTTTTGGAAGGAGAAGTCTGTGGAGTTTAAGGAGCTGGTGAAGGGCCAACTTAACCTGCGGATCAAAAAGTTTAGAACTGACAACGGTGGAGAAGACATCTACTCTGAGTTTTCTAATTTTTGCAGGAAGCCCGGGATCCAAAGAGAGCTTACTTATGCTCATACTTCACAACAAAATGGAGTTGCAGAAAGGAATATCCGTCATCTGACGGAGACCTCCAAATGCTGGCTTCATGCCAAGAGTAACCCAAGGTCCTTTTGGGCAGAAGGAATATCTTGTGCAGCTTATGTCATTAATCGGATGCCTCTCAGTCCGATCAATATAATGTCTCCCTTCGAGATGTTGCTGAAGGAGAAGCCAAGCGTTGAACACCTTTGGGTGTTTGGATCAACTTGCAATGTGCATATACCGGATGTCTTAAGAACCAAGCATGAAGCAAAGGCAAGGAAACTTGTTTTTGTACGCTATGATGAGCGGAAGAAGGGATGGAAATGCATGGATTCTGCGATAAAGAAGTCTATTATATCAAGAGACGTGGTCTTTGATGAACTGACGTCGTATGGAGGAAGCTCGGTTGAGTTACCAGAGAGTAAGGTTGATGAAGAGCAGGTGGTTGCCAAAGTTCTTCAATAGGAGCTTGTTGTTTCACCAGCAGCTCCTATTACTTCAATATCTGAGTTAGAGGCTTCTGGTTCAGGAAATAGTGGGAGCAGTGCTTAGGTTATGCCTGAGAATGAAGCTAAGCCTGAAGAAGCTGTGAAGGTGGTGAGCAAGGAGCAGACTCTTCAGAGATCAAAAAGGGATATCAAGCCTCCATCTCGCTACTGCAAAGAGAATGTAGTGAGCTATGTCTCATGTTTCTTTGCAGCTCCTTTTGATGAGCGAGAACCTTCAAGCTTCAATGAGGCCACTGGAGTCAAGGAGTGGGAAGATGCCATGGGAGAGGAGATGGCCGCTCTCAAGAAGAATGAAACTTGGGACCTTATGCCCAGGGTTGATGGCATTACTCAAGTGACTTGCAAGTAGGTGTACAAGTTGAAGAAGAAGGCTGATGGGAGCATTGAAAGGTACAAGGCTCGCCTTGTTGCTCGAGGAATCTCACAGCACTATGGAGAGGACTATGAGGATACGTTTAGTCCAGTTATAAAGATGACTTCGGTTCGGGTGGTGATCGTCTTGGCTGCTTGCCCAGGATGGAGGATGTGGAAGCTTGACGTAAAGAACATCTTTCTTTACGGGGAGATTGATAAGGACATCTTCATGGATCAGCCACTTGGTTTTGTCTCTGAAGTTCATCCGAATTACGTCTGCAAACTCAGGAAGGCTCTCTACGGTTTGAAGCATGCTCCAAGATCTTGGTATGGGAAGATAACAGAATACCTTCAATTTTGCGGATACCTTGCTTGTAACTCGGATTCTAGCTTGTTCATCAAGAAGAACGGGGAGCTTCAAGTCTTGGTCCTGCTATATGTTGATGACATGATCATCATAGAGAATTCAGAGGAGGAAGTAGCTAGGCTCAAGGTTGAGCTTGCTATTCTCTTTTAGATGAAAGACTTGGGAGAGCTTCATCACTTTCTTGGTCTTGAAATACAGGGGAAGGGGAGCGGGATTCTCATCTGCCAGAAAGGATATGCAGATCGCATTATGAACCGTTTCTACATGAGTAAAGGAAAGTTCGCTCTACTCCTCTAGATCAAGGGTTGAAGCTTCGGCGAGATGAAGGAAGGATTCTTCATGATCCTTTGGTGTTCAGAGCTCTTGTAGGGAGCTTTATCTACCTGATAATTACGAGACCAGACATTGCTTATGCTATTGGTCCTGTAAGTCAGTTTATTGCATAGCCAAGAAAGTCTCACCTGGTGGCAGCGAAGAATATCTTGAAGTATATCAAGGCGACTTCTGATATTGAACTCCTTTATAGGAGGGACTCGGGTTTTTCTTTGCCAGGATACATAGATGCTGATTATGGTGGTGATTCGGATGATCGAAGATCAACTTTGGGTTATGTGTTCACTTATGGATCAACGAGCATCTCGTGGTGTAGCAAGAAGTAGGATTCGATGTTTGTCTCTACTACGGAAGCTGAGTATAAGGCTTCGGCCTTGGCTTCTCGAGAAGCCATCTCGTTGAGGAGACTAGTAGAGGACGTCCATGAGGAAGTGCAAGGTCCTACTTTGCGTCGAGGAGACAATGAGAGTGATCTCAAACTGGTGAACAATCCAGTTTTTCACGCAAGGACCAAGCATATTGAGATCGAGCACCACTTTATAAAGGAGAAGGTGTTGGAGGGATCTCCTGTGGTCGGGCATGTTCGGAGTGATGATAACCTTATTGACATCTTCATGAAGCCATTGTCGAAGGGGCCTTTCCAGCGACTTTGAGGACTATTGGGCTTGATCACCACTTCTCACTTCAAGGGGGAGTGTTGAAATTTGTGAAGTAAAAGTGGGTGATCAGGCAGTAGGGGCAGCTTAGGCAGACGGACCGCGCAGACTGATGTAGCAGTCTGGCGGTTTGGTGTTGGCGTCCTGTGGAGTTCTGGTGGCTGCTGTGCGGGTTGAAATCCGTGGACTGCGCGGACTGATTGTAAGTCCGACAGTTTGGAGTTGTCGGAAGTTTACAGGTTGGAGTCCGCAGACTGTGCGGACTGTGGTTTTGAAGTCCGAAAGATCGGCGATGGTCAGATCACTAGAGTTGCGGTGGTGAATCGTATTCTTTGTGGCAAACAGTCCTTGGAGCAGGCGATCTGATTTGGTGTCCGTCGAGCTCGCACCATATGGTTGGCGGGTTAATTGACTTGGTCATACACAATGACAAGTCCAAGGTGTCTGCATTGTCCGCTGTTGACCAGGTGGAATGCATGTTGGTCGTGGACAAGTTGCAGATTGGTGCGGTGTTCGATGAGTCCATTATGTCCGCTGTGACCGGGCGGTCATCCTATTAGTCGTGGACTTGTGCTGCGGGCTGATGCTGTGTTCGAAGAGTCCGCTAAGTCCGCTGTGACCAGGCGGTCAGCCTGTTGGTCAATGACTTGTGCTTCAGACTGATGTAGTGTTCGCTAATCTGAGCGAACTGGCTTGTCACCTTGGAGCTTCATGGTTTTGGCTGATGTCCGGCTTATCCTTGCGGACTGGGCGGACTACTATGTGCGGACTCGGCGGACTGGCTGTGCTACCTGCGATCAAGGGGTAGTTATCCTATCTCATAGGGCGGTGAGCACACTCCTCACCTCTCCTATAAATAGGACCCCCCGACACTTCATTTGTAACTGAGTGAATAGTAAGTTTAACTCGAATTAAGTGTTGCTGACTCATTTTTCCTATCTGCGCGGTTTGAGTAGGCTTAACTGGTTACTGTTTGTAGGTGGCGCGTGTAGCACTGAGTAGCAAGGAGTTTGGTTCTGACTTCGGTCAGGCTCAGTAAAGTTTGCGGATTACAATCAGTGGCTTACCAATTTTCTCTCTGCTTCAATTTTCAAAGTTCAATAACCTGTCCGTCGAACTCGGCGGTTAGGCGGTTTGTTCTCCAGTTTGGCAGCAAGGAGTAGTTTAGCGAATAACAGTGCATCTGGGTGACCTCGCGGACTCTGTTGTTCAGTTCAGCTTCAGCAGCAATTCAGGCGGCCTCTGCGACTTCTGCAGACAGGCGGTCTCGGCGGTCTCCAGTGTTTGTCTGCCTGAATTTATACTTGTAATTTCTGTTTGTATTTGTACTAGCAATATCATGTCTCGCTACGTATAACTCATCCTGTAAAGAAGATTGGTAGTTATATGATCTGCTTGTCTCTATCTTTGCATCTGGTTGATTGAGTTTACTTCCTAGTTTTCGCTTGGTCAAGTTGTGATCTGGATTGTTCTGAAGATATTAATTTGGTGTTTAGACTATCTTGCTGAGCTTGTTGAAAAAATTCAACATTTAGCTGCCCTTGAAACTAAAGACTTACAAGTAGTATCAGAGGGAGGTTGATCAAGAAGGACTTAACGGTCTGAGTAGTTCTCAAAGGGTAGCCAAAAGAAGTATACCTATGGGTTTAGGAGAGAACCATAAGGAGCTAGGTTCCATGAAGATTCCTATCTACATAAAAGAAAGCTTTGGAATCTAGAAGGAGAGGATCAGGTTATTCATGGAAGCATCTGAACCTTACAGTGAAAGAGGTACCTTTCATCCCTATGAAGGTCTCAGTTCTGGATGCAACAGTCCAGACACCAAAGAAATATTAAGAGATGAATTAGGATGATGTCATCTTTGCAACCATGGATAAGAGGGCACAAAACATCATTGTTAGTGCCATAGATGACTCTACCTTTCAGAATCTTGTTCACTACTAGACCTCCAAGGAGATGTGGGACACTTTGGTGGTATAAATGGAGGGAGCTAAAGAGGTCAGAGATGACTGGAAGTCCATGCTCAACCGGGAGTATGATGCTTTCAGGCAGTCACGGAAAGATAGTATTGTTGGATGCTATGAAAGATTTTTCAGGATAGTGAATGAACTGAGGACCTATAGGAGGGTCTTTAGTCATTATGAGCTTAATGACAAGTTCCTGAGGTCTCTCATTAGAGACTGGGACACCAAGATCCCTGTCATCAGAGAGGTGGCAAAGCTAGCTAATACTCCTCCCCATATAATGTTTTGAAATTTGATCTCTTATGATATGCATCTGGCTGCTAAGAAAGAGGAGGAGACCATCAACAAATCCTAGGCCAAGGGAAAGTGATAATACATTTTTTAGTTTAAACTACTAGGGTAATTATAAGTTTTTTTTATAAAAATCATATCTTTTAAAGTTTTATTTTGACCTCATATTGTATATATTAGTACCACTAATGTTTTCATTTTTTTCTTTACAGGTTTTGCAGGTTTTCTGCAATTTTATCGAACTCAGCAAGTTCGTCGAGCTCGCCAGAAATCATCGACCTAAATTTTGTCGAACTCATCCAGTTTGCCGAGCTCGCCAGCGTTCATCGACCTCAGCATTCGTCGAGCTCTCCTGCTCCTTCTTTCCTCAGCCAGTTTGTCGAGCACGCAAGAATTTGTCGACCTAGATTTCGTCGAACTCAGCCAGTTCATCGAGCTCGCAAGCATTCATCGAACTCAGCATTCGTTGAGCTCTCCTGCTCCTTCTTTCCTTAGCATTCATCAAGCTTGCCATAATTTGTCGACCTCAGCTTTTCATCGAGCTCAGTTCGTCAAACTCGCCTTCAATTCAGAATTCGTTGACCTCATCTTCTACGTTCGACGAACGGTTCCTTAAGCGCCTTTTCGTCAAGCTCAGTTCATCAAACTCGCCTTCAGTTCCGAATTCGTCGATCTCAGCATTCGTTGACCTAAGCATTCTTTGAGATCTCCTACTCCTTCTTTCCTCAACATTCGTCAAGCTCGTAAGAATTCGTCGACCTCAGCTTTTCGTTGAGCTCAGTTCGTCAAAATCGCCTTAAGTTAAGAATTCGTCGACCTCAGCATTCAGTTTTGCATTCGACGAATGTCTTCAATTTCATCAAACTTGCTTTCAATCCATAGTTCGTCAACCTCGCCTTCAGCCCCAGTTTGTCGAGCTCAGCCTTCAGTTCTGCTTCGACGAACAGTTCTTTCTGCCATTTTGTTGAGCTCAGCCTTTAGTTCTATTTCGAAATTCTTCAAACTCCCTTCCACTTTCTGCATTCGACGTTCGTCGACCTCGAACTCCGCCAATTTCATCAAACTTGCCTTCAGTTCACAGTTCGTTGAGCTCTCCCTCCTTCTCCTCTGATTTCATCGAGCTCTCTCTCCTTCTTTCGTCGAGCTTACCTACTGCCAGAGGACAAGTCCCGCTTTTTCACAAAAGCCTGCTGCCGCCATAAATGCACGTCACCCGTACCAAGGCAATCATCATTTCCCGCCAGAACCCGTACCAAGGTCAACTCCTATGCATGGTTAAATGCATTTTCTGCTCCTTGAAGAATCTATAAATATAGCCCCTCCCCTCGAAGAAAAAAATATAGAATTTTGGGAGAGGGGAAGTGCTGCCATTTTTAGTTCTCCCTTAGTGTTCTTCCTCTCTCCTGTTTTCATATCAGTTTTTCTTAGTTTTAATTTCAGTATTTTGCTTCTGTAATAGTTCTTCAAATTTCTTTAGAAATTTATATTAGTGCTAGTTTAGTTTTTTTTATTTCCTGCAAGTGTAATATTTAGTATTCCAAGTTTTAGCTCTCTTTTTAATTAATATAAAGTCTGGTTTATTTTTCTTATCTCTATTTTGTTTCCATGCACTCATACTCATATCTCCCCCACCACTTCATCATGAGTAACTAATCCTCCTTATACTCGATCTTGATGATCCGAGTTTCAAGTTGATTAAGTTATGATGCTCTAGTTTCTTTTACTTTGTAAGGTTTAGACCTTGAATTACTCTTGATTAATTATATTTGGAGATATATCATCGACATATATTTTTTATATTTGTTTCCACTCTTAGCTAGCCGAGAGGCTCTTAGTTCGGAGTGAACAATCAAGTGTAAAGAGAGTTGCACGCACCCCTAGAGAGTGGTAGACGTTAAATCTCCTGGATTGGAGTGAAATCCAATAGCGGGGTTAACAGCATAAAACGAGCTTTAGGCCTCCGATTTGGACGAGAGTTTGGTCGGACCTTCCTAAACTTAGGTGGGCACGACTTCGAGAGAAGTGTGTTCATGCTTTAGGAACCTCCACGATCAAGGTCCATTGCCTTATTAAGTTAGAGTTTATTATCGCATTTTTGATTAACTTAGGCCTAGGTGATTCTCAATCGAGTGCTTTTCTTTATCATTATTTAACCCCTCGTTGTAATCGCTTTTAGTAGCTCTTTATTTTACTGCAAGTAGTTCTCTTTTTAGCGCTATATTTCTTTTCTCCATTGCGATTAGTTTTCTATTAACAAACCCTTAAGAAATCATTCGATAAGATAATAGTCTTCGTGTGAGTAAGATTACTGAACGGTTCCTGGATTTTATTACGATACTTGTGTCCCCTAGCTATAATTCGATAGGTATACTTGCCTAGTTGGATTGCTAGTTTGTTTTTTTCTCTTTGCGAATATACTGTCCATCAAGTTTTTGGCGCTGTTGCCGGGGAACAACTATTGTTGATTATTTGAAAACACGAACCTATTACTTTTATCACTTCTCTTTCTCGCCTTCTTTCTTAAAAATTCAAAAATTCAAAAAAATATTAATGCTCTTAATAGAAACTCGCTTAACAATTTTTCTACACCACCTAACTCTCTCGAAAAGGGCAATGTGGCTTAAATACCACTATCTTGTCTAGTACCTTGCGAACCCTTTATCGGGTAGCTCTTGGGAAGTTCGGGAGTTAAAACATTAAAAAAAATCTATTCAAAAAAAAGTAACTCTTTTTGTAGTTGTTTTTTCTCTTTCTTCATCTTCTCTTCTGCTAGTGCATGACCCACGGAAATCTGTCGAATATTTTGGACTTGGACCACAAAATTGAGCGTACTCTTCAGAGAAGATCATGATTTCAAGGTCCTACTCTCCAACTACCGATTGTTGATTCCGAGTCTATTTCTACTACAATAATGGAAGAGCTCGTTGTATAGGAAGCCCTGCATAGGCTTATGTCCAATTATGCACAACCGAATCTAGAGGGTACAGAATCAAGCATAGTTCGCCTTGCTATAGCTAATAATAATTTTGAACTTAAGTCTAGGATAATTAAAATGGTGCAGCAGTATGCGCAATATGATGGACTTAAAGATGAAGATTCGAACGCACATATAGCTTGCTTTCTTGAGATTTGTGACACCTTCAAAATCAATGGTGTTACAAATGATGTTATTAGGCTAAGAATCTTCCCTTTCTCCCCAAGAACCAAGGCTAAGCAATGGGTAAACACTACATAAAAATATCATCACCACCTGGCATAAATTAACTGAAAAATTTTTGGCAAAGTATTTTTTGCCTGCTAAAACAGCAAAACATAGGAACGTTATTTCTGCCTTTAGATAAATAGATTCTGAAACCTTGTATGAAACATGGGAAAGATTTAAAGAACTCTTAAGATGATGCCACCATCACGCACTGCATGTATGGTTACAAGTGCAGACATTTTATAACGGGCTAAATTAAAGCACAAAGAAAATGATAGACGCATCTTCCGGTGGTACCTTAAACAACAAAACTCCAGAAGTAGCTCTTGAGCTTTTCGAGGACATGGCCATTAACACATATCAGTGGAATGTGCCTAGGTCCCACCCGAACAAACCTGTAGGTATCTTTGAAGTGGATAACATCTCCCAACTAACTCTGCAAGTGGAAGTATTAAGTAAAAAGATAACGGAGATGACTGCGGCCTCCACCCCTCAAGTATGGGAATCTGCAACTACTGCTCCCGAACAATTGGATTATGTTAATAATATGCCTAGAAACACTTTTCATAATTTTTCTGCTGCTAATTTTCTTTCTCTGGGTTTCGCTTTTCCGAACATGTTATAATTCCGCTTTACAGAACCACCCGAACTTTTTGCGGAGTAATCCTTCGAACGCAATGCTCCAACCACCAGAAAATGATTTTTCTACACCACCACCGCCTACTAAAAAATTTCAAAAACCTCCAAGTTTGGAGGAAATGTTTTCAAAATTTTTGAATATTAATGACGCTACTATAAGAACCCTAGTCGAAAGCGTTAAAAGTCTAGAGAATCAAGTAGGACAACTTGCAAAAATTATTTCTGAGCGACCCGCCAGGTCTCTTCCTACCAACACAGAGCCCATCCAGAGAGAGCAAGCAAAAGCTATAACTCTTTAGAGTGGGAAGCAAGTTTTTGGTATGGTTAGCGAAGAGCCTGAGGCAAGATCCGCCCCAATTTTAAAAAATCAACCCTCTGCCGAGAAATTTTTTATCATTTCACCCTCTACTGAAAGAGAAGTTATCACTCCGCTCACTACTTTAGAAAAAGATCTCACTACACCACCCATCTTTAAAAATGATCAAACTTCACCATACCCTTCCAAACTTAACAAGCAACGTCAGGATGATCAATACTCTCACTTCCTAGAAATATTTAAGCAAATCTACGTAAATCTGCCCATCTACGAAGCGATCTCCAAGATGCAGAAGTACGCTAAGAACGTTAAGGACCTCCTGACTAATAAGAAAAAGTTAGAAAACTTATCACATGTCACACTAAATGTCGAGTGCTCTGCGGTCCTGATAAATGGTTTGCCAAAGAAGATACGTAATCCGGGTAGTATTCTATACGGTGTGTCTTTAGTGTTCTTTTTGTCATGCATGCATTGGCTGACTTAGGTGCGAGTATCTATCTGATGCACTTCTTGTTATTCAAGAAGTTAGGAATTGGTAGCCTTAACCCCACACGCATGATTATCCAGCTCGTTGATAGATCCGTTAAGTACCCGTCAGGAATCGTGGAGGATGTCTTAGTTAAAGTCGACAAATTTATCTTCCCGGTGGATTTCGTCATATTGGACATTGAAGAAGACGTCGAGGTTCACTTGATCCTTGGCCGACCATTCCTTTCCACCTCCCGAGCTATCATTGACATAAGTAATGGTAAGCTATTCTTACGAGTAGGTGACGACAAAGTGACCTTCTCCATAGCCCCCTCAATGAAGAATACCCTAGAGAATGACGACTCCTGTTTTTTCATAAATGCCTTAGGTGAAGAATCTTCCTACTGGCTTTCTAAAAGTGAAAATAAAATTTATGATTTTCGTTCTTCCTCTACTCTTCCAATTGAATCTCTGCCAGAAGCCTCCATGTCCACTAGCTCCACCCCTTTCAATTTTCCATATAAAGAAAAATTCTACGAAGACATTGTTTTTAAAATGAAAGAATTTCCAAAACGTCATATGATGAACCCCTACCCTGGAATTAAAGAAACTACCCAAACATCTTAGGCATGCCTTCTTAGAAAAGGACTCCAAGCTACCAGTAATAGTCTCGACCTACCTAACTGAGGTGCAAAATGATAAACTCCTTCTAGTTTTATGTAAACATTGCCGAGCTATTGCCTAGCAGATATCTGATATCAAGGGCATAAGCATGTCTTTCTAAACCCACAAAATCCTAATGGAAGATAATTTGCGTAATTCAATCCAACCTCAGCGCGGTATAAATCCAAATATGAAAGAAGTCGTAAAGGGCGAGGTTATGAACCTGTTAGACGCAGGAATTATCTATCCTATATTTGATAGTAAGTGGGTTAGCACTGTCCAGGAAGTGCCCAAAAAGGGAGGGATAAATGTAGTTAGTAATGAGAATAATGATTTAATCCCGACACAGACGATGACGGGGTGGCGAATGTGTATTTACTATTGTAAGTTAAACGATGCCACCCGCAAGGACCACTTTCCCTTGCCGTTCATCGATCAAATCTTAGAGCGATTATCCGGCCATAGCTTTTACTATTTTCTCGATGGTCTCTCGGGGTACTTTCAAATCCCCATATCCTCCGAGGACCAGGAGAAAACTATGTTTACTTGTCCCTTCGGCACCTTCGCTTACCGAAGAATGCCATTTGGATTGTGTAATGCGCCAGCTACATTCTGGCTATGTATGCTCGCTATCTTTGATAAGTATGTAGAAAGCATTATGGATGTGTTTATGGATGATTTCTCCGTGTTCGGCGATGCTTTTGATAGTTTCTTAGAAAACCTCGAAAAAGTCTTATAAAGATGCGAAGAAACTAACCTTTTCCTAAATTGGGAAAAATGCCTTTTTATGGTGAGGGAAGGGATAGTTTTGGGTCACAAGATTTCTACAAGAGGAATTGAAGTAAACATAGCTAAGATAGAAGTAATCGAGAAGCTACCGCTGCCTACGAACGTCAAAGCTATAAGAAGTTTCCTAGGACACACTGGCTTCTACCGTCGCTTCATGAAAGACTTCTCCAAAATAACCAAACCCCTTACTCATCTTCTAGAAAAAGACGCTCCATTTATTTTTGATGACCTTTGTCTATCTGCTTTTGAATCATTTAAAGATAAGTTAATTAATGACCCTATTATGATAGCTCCGGTGTGGGATCTCCCATTTGAAATTATATGCGATGCGAGTAGTATTGCGATGGGAGCCGTATTAGGTCAACACATATCTAAGAACTTCCAACCCATTTATTATGCAAGTAAAACACTTACATCGGAACAAGAGAATTATACCACAACCAAAAAGGAGCTCCTAGCTATTATTTTCGCTTTTGATAAATTTCGTCCTTATATTACGCTTTCTAAAATTATCATTTTTATGGACCACTCGACCCTCAAGTATCTTCTTGCTAAGATGGATGCCAAGTCGTGCCTGATTCGCTGGTTCTTACTCCTCCAGGAGTTTGACTTAGAAATCCGTGATAAGCGAGGAGCCGAGAATTTGGCCGTTGGCCATCTCTCACGGTTAGATAATCCGTATATAGAAAAATTAGATGAAAAATCTTTTAATGATTTCTTCCCCGATGAGAACCTGCTTTTAATTAACACATCCCCTTCTCCTTGGTTTGCACACATAGCCAACTATTTAGTGGCTCATGTCCTCCCGAAAGAGTTCTCCTCTCAGCAAAAGAAGAAATTCTTTTCTTAACTAAAGAATAATTTTTGGGAGGATCCGTATCTTTTCCGAGTCTGTGTGGGCCAAGTGATAAGGAGATGTGTCTCTTTTGAAGAAGGATTAGATATTCTAAAACATTTGCATGAAGGACGGACTGGTGGTCAATATCAAGCTGCTCACACCGCCCATAAAGTGCTTTGCGCTGGTTTTTACTGGCCTAGCCTATTTAAAGACGCACAAGACTTTGTGAGTAGGTGTGATAGTTGCCAACGGCCAGGAAATATTTCCAATAAAAATGAAATGCCGCAAAATTATTTCCTATAGTGCGAAGTTTTCGACCTCTGGGGAATTTATTTTGTTGGCCCTCTTCCTTCTAGCTTCGAGAACAAATACATTTTTGGTTCTGTAGATTATGTTTCACGATGGGCTGAAGCCCAAGCTCTTCCTACTAACGACGCCCGAGTCGTAATTATATTTTTGAAAAAATTAATTTCTCTATTTGGTACGCAACAAGACATCGTTAGCGATTGGGGTTCACATTTTTGTAACGCGAAGTTTTCCAAAACTCTTATTAAATACGACGTTACGCATAAACATTCAATTTCATACCACCCCCAATCTAACAGACAAGTCGAAGTAGTGAACAGAGAGATAAAAATAATTTTAGAAAAGATTGTTTCCACCTCAAGAAAATACTGGTCAACCAAATTAGACGATGCTCTATTGGCCTACCGAACTGCATATAAAACTACAATCGGATGTATGCCGTATCGGTTGGTTTATGGAAAATCGTGCCATTTACCTGTAGAATTAGAACACCGTGCTTTTTGGGCCTTAAGGTTTTTAAATTTCGATCCCCACTCTGTCGGCGACCTTATAAAATTTCAACTTAATGAACTCGACGAGTGGCGCTCTTACGCATACGAAAATAACAAATTTTATAAACAGCGGACGAAGCGTTTTCACGACAAACACTTATGGCACCCAAAACCTTCAAGCTGGGCAACCAAGTTCTTTTATATAATTCACGATTACGTTTATTTCGGGGCAAGTTAAAATCACATTGGTCTGGGCCATTTACTATTAGAGAAGTTTTTTCGTATGACACCGTTTCAATTTCAATCCCTGATAATGGTGATTTCAAATTTAATGGTCAGCGTCTTAAACATTATTTATGTGGTGATGTTAGTCCAAACAATGTTAATTTTATTCTGCATGAACTTTAACTAGCTTAAGATTTATTTTTTATTAAAAACTTTGAATATTATTTTGGTTATTATTATTATTAGGCAAATTATTTTTGGACAATATTATTTTGTTACGTCGAACTCAAACGACATTTTAAACAAAGGGAGCTCTTTGGAGGCAACCCAAGTTATTTTTTTTTATTTATTTTACACTTTTCCCCAGATGGCTCCGACAAGCTGAAGCTTGTGCGATCGCCTGCTCCAATGCTTCTGAATCCATCACAAACTCCAAAGAAGACATTTCATGAAGTTCCAAAGCACGAGCATGGGGGAGCGACATCACGCAACCTTCCGCGACTCGCAAATCCGGGGAAGTTCCTATTTTCAATTTTGTTCTTTTATATATGTTTTAATTTTTCTCTCTCCTTCCCCTCTTTTCTCCATTGAGGACAATGCCCCTTTTAAGCTTGGGGGAGGATTTACTCCTTCTCTTTTCTTTATTTTGTTTCCTTAAAAAAAATCAAATTCCAAAAAAAGAGAGAATATCTTAAAACCCCCAAAAAAGATAATATCTTTAAAAATCGAAAAAAAGACAATATTTCAACAAAAAAAAATTATTATGTTATTTGTTTTTACTTTAATAGTTTAAACAAATTTTGGTATTTCATGAGTCCCCCTTGTTTTTTGTTTTATTTCTCTCAAAATTTCCTATAACTTAGCTAATTATAATATTTCTAATCGTGCTTTTTAATTATGTTTCATAAGTAAAATATTGGCTATGTTGTGTTCCTAATTCACGGTAACATGTTAACGTGAAACGTTTTTCTACAACTCGCATTTCTATTCTGGTTTTTCATTCTTTATTTTCTTTACATTCTTAAAAATATTTCATCCAATATTTTCCTTTTCCTTTTTGGATAGTTTTTGTAATGCCAACTTTTGATTAGCGTAGTAGATGTGAACGATCTAAGGCGCCTATTATTTCTATTTTCAAGATAATTTCATTAGTCTTCTTTTATTATCTTGGCCTTGCTTTTTGAAATTTTTCAAAACTAATGCTTTAGATAAATTTAAAAGAATGAAAATGATTTAGACCGTTTTTGTATTCGTTTGAGCCTTCTTGCCAACCTAAAGATTTTTATCCCTAGTAAGCCACTTTTGAGCCGTTTTCCAATTCCATTTGATAACTCCACTTATCATTTCATTTTTCACCAATGCTAAAATGTTCCAACCTATCTAATCACACTAACCTTATGAGTTTCATTAAAAATTTTCATGATTATGATAGGGTTTGTTTTTGTGATATGTTTGGAGAACTTTTTGAAAAAAGTATGCTCAAAAGAAGTGTTTACTTTTGTTTGGCCAACTTCAAAGTGAACAGACAAAATATTTATGGCCTCTATTTTGAAAAGAAGAAAGAAAGAAAAAAAATAAAAAAAATTAAAAAGAAAGAAAAATATTTTATTTATGATGAAATTTTTTGAAACTCTTTTTTTGGTTTAGTGTGATTTTAAGCATTCAAGTTTATCTTTGAATTCCATTCCTAATTAGATGCCTAAACCAGACGTTTCAGTCCTCATAAGTCGTTTTGATTCTTGCTTTTGAATTTTATTTATTAGCTAAGTAAAGAAGAAAAGTAAAATAGTAAAGTTTTGGATATAAATTTAGATTTTTGTTATTTGATTGATATAGTTATAATATGTCCCTTGGATCTATTAACAACTCAATGCGTTTTTTCATTTTGTTAATTAGCTTAAATTTATTTAAAAATTTTTGTGAAAATTTTTGATTATTTATTTTCGTTAGTAAAGTTTATAAATTGTTAAACCATGTTTAAGTAATTATTTTAGGATAACATTTCACCTTCTCCCTAGTTAGAATTTCATATTGTACTTGTATTAGCATAATTAGAATTTTCCTGATTAGTCACTTTTATGTTAGCTTGGTTTTATATTTTTGCTTGAGGACAAGCAAAGCTTATGTTTGGGTGAGTTTGATAATACATTTTATAGTTTAAACTACTAGGGTAATTACAAGTTTTTTTAAAAAAAATCATATCTTTTAAAGATTTGTTTTGACCTCCTATTGTATATATTAATACCATTAATGTTTTCTTTTTTATTTTGCCGGTTTGCAAGTTTTCAGATATTTCGTCGAACTCAGCCAGTTCGTCGAGCTTGCCATAATTCGTCGATCTCAATTTCGTCGAACTCAGCCAGTTTATCAAGCTCGACAGTGTTCGTCGACCTCAGCGTTCGTCGAGCTCTCCATCTCCATCTTTCCTCAGCCAGTTCGTCGAGCTCTCCAGAATTCGTCGATCTCGATTTCGTCAAACTTAGCAAGTTCATCGAGCTCGCCAGCATTCATCAATCTCAGCATTCGTCGAGCTCCCTGCTCCTTCTTTCCTCAGCATTCGTCAAGCTCGCCAGAATTCGTCGACCTCAACTTTTTGTCGAGCTCAGTTCGTCAAACTCGCCTTCAGTTCAGAATTCATCGACCTCATATTCTGCGTTCGATGAACGGTTCCTTCAGTGCCTTTTCATCGAGCTCAGTTTGTCAAACTCGCCTTCAGTCCAGAATTCATCGACCTCATCATTTGTTGACCTCAACATTCGTCGAGCTCTCCTGCTCCTTCTTTCCTCAGCATTCGTCAAGCTTGCCAGAATTCGTCGACCTCAGCTCTTCGTCGAGCTCAGTTCATCTAACTCTCCTTCAGTTCAGAATTCATCGACCTCAGACTTCAGTTCTGCGTTCGATGAATGTCTTTACTTTCGTCGAACTCGCTTTCAGTCCAAAGTTCTTTAACCTCGCCTTCAGCACCAGTTCGTCGAGCTCAGCCTTCAGTTCTGCATTCGATGAACAGTTTTTTCCGGTATTTTGTCGAGCTCAGTCTTTAGTTCTGCATTCGAAATTCGTCGAACTCCTTTCCACTTTCTGAGTTCGACGTTCGTCGACCTCAAACTCCGCCAATTTCGTAGAAATAGCCTTCAGTTCACAGTTCGTCAAGCTCTCCCCCCTTCTCCTCTGATTTTGTCGAGCTCTCTCTCCTTCTTTCGTCGAGCTTACCTGCTGCCAGAAAACAAGTCCCGCTTTTACACAAAAGCCTGCTGCCGCCATAAATGCACGTCACCCGTACCAAGGCAATCATCATTTCCCTCCAGAACCCGTACCAAGGTCAACTCCCATGCATGGTTAAATGCATTTCCTGCTCCTTGAAGAATCTATAAATATAGCCCCTCCCCTTGAAGAAAAAAATATAGAATTTTGGGAGAGGGGAAGTGCTGCCATTTTTAGTTGTCCCTTAGTGTTCTTCCTCTCTCCTGTTTTCATTTCAATTTTTCTTAGTTTTAATTTCAGTATTTTGCTTCTGTAATAGTTCTTCAAATTTATTTAGTAATTTATCTTAGTTCTAGTTTAGTTTTTTTTATTTCCTGCAAGTGTAATATTTGGTATTCCAAGTTGTAGCTCTCTTTTTAATTAATATAAAGTCTGGTTGATTTTTCTTATCTCTATTTTGTTTCCATGCACTCATACTCATATCTCCCCCACCACTTCATCATGAGTAACTAATCCTCCTTGTACTTGATCTTGATGATCCGAGGTTCAAGTTGATTAAGTTATGATGCTCTAGTTTACTTTTCCTTTGTAAGGTTTAGACCTTGAATTACTCTTGATTAATTATGTTTGGAGATATATCATCGATGTATATTTTCTATATTTTTTTCCACTCTTAGCTAGCCGAGAGGCTCTTAGTTTGGAGTGAACAATCAAGTGTAAAGAGAGTTTCATGCACCCCTCGAGAGTGGTAGACGTTAAATCTCCTGGATTGGAGTGAAATCCAATAGCGGGGTTCACAACGTAAAGCGAGCTTTAGGCCTCCGATTTGGACGAGAGTTCGGTCGGACCTTCCTAAACTCAGGTGGGCACGACTTCGAGAGAAGCGTGTTCATGCTTTAGGAACCTCCACGATCAAGTTCCATTTCCTTATTAAGTTAGAGTTTATTATCGCATTTTTGATTAACTTAGGCCTAGGTGATTCTCAATCGAGTGCTTTTCTTTATCATTATTTAACCCCTCGTTGTAATCGCTTTTAGTATCTCTTTATTTTACTATAAGTAGTTCTCTTTTTAGCGCAATATATCTTTTTAGGCCTCACATTCGTTTTAGGAAAGTTCGGTTGCCTTCAAACAGGTATGACCAAGAAAGCATTTATGGTCACTAGATGAATGGTAGATCCACTAGTGTGAACAAAGATGTTCATAGCTATGGTGGAAGCTATAGTAAGGTAATGAGTGCCTTTAAGGCTCTCCATGAGTAAATTCAAATGGCCCATCTTGGACCATTTGTCTTTGGTGCTCCAACCCCCATTATCAAGAATGTGGTAGTGGCCAACTTCAAGGCCACTCAACAAAGGCTCAGACCATGGGTCAGTCTATCAATAAGCCTGATGTGGCTATCTTTGAGGCTATTGAGAGCCAGTTCACTGCAAAGAAAACTGTTGTTAATGGCAGTCAAAGCAAGCCAATTAATTCTTCTGAAAGACTCACCTTCAGTCAGATCCTTTCTAAAAGGAACATGAAGAAGGCTGTTTCTCCTCTTCCTTCTATACAGCCAGATGTTAACCAAACTGCAGTACCTGCTCAAAAAAGAATATATTACATTCATGAGTGTTGGTGTTGTGGTAAGGTGGGGAATTTTGCCTTAGATTTCGGGCATAATCCTACTTTGCCAAGAGCTAGTGTTAGTCTTCCTGTCAGAAAATCTGTAGGAAGACATGTTCATTTTTAGGCTAATCAGAACCTAGGACCCAATAAATATTGGGGTCCTAAGGTTAAATAAATCATTTACTGCAGGTTAGTCCAAGTGCCCATATCCCTATATGGTACTTAGATAGTGGTTGTTCCAGGCACATGATTGGAACAATGAGCAATTTAAAGGAGTACGCTCCAGTAAAGGATGGACCCAAAGTTATCTTTGGTGGTTCAGATAGAGGAGTGATAAGAGGTTGTGGTAAGATTTTCAATGCAATAGTCACAATCTCAAAAGTGGCTTATGTTGAAGGGTTGCAACACAACCTCATATGCATAATCCAACTCTATGATCTTGGCTATATCATTTCATTGCACAAGGATCAATGACAAATTAAGAGGTCAGGTGACCAAGAGGTCATCTTGACAAGCACTAGTAGTAGAAATGTTTATTGCTTAAACTTTCTTTATTTTAATAAAGACTCTCCTATTTATCTAGTTGCAAATGATAAAGCCTCATATTGTGTACAATGTCACAAGAGACTTGAAAGACTTATTTCAAGAGCCTAAACACCTGGAGGGGGGGGGGTGAATAGGTTCTAAGTATCTTTAAGATTTTAGACAATCTAACAGGTTCTTATCACAGCACAGAACATACAATCACAACACAAGAAACACAGCAGAACATACACAAAATTTATAGTGTTTCCCCAAGGTATGGGTACATCCACTTTCCCCCTTTGCCTATCCAGTAGAGAAATTGATTCAGCACAACTTCCTTCAACTAGCTAAGATCCACAGATCTTATAACTTAGAACCAGATGGTTCCTACACCTCAGAATTATACAAGTCCTACCTCAGATTCTTCCCAAGAATCCTACCTCAGGCCATAACCCTCCCTCAGCCTTTATAACTAGGCTTACAACTCAGATTATCAATATTCCTATACCTCAGGCACTCAGCCCTACCTCAGCCTTTATAATTACAGGCTTACAACTAGGATCTAACAAAAGATCCTACAAGTAATTTAGTATTTGAGAGATTAAGGAATATCACCAGATAGATCACTCTATAGGTGAGTGCTTCTTGATAAGTTGTTGAATGAACTGAAACTTCAGATCCAACCTGACTTAGCTATTTCAAAACTTCTTGACAGAACAAAATAAGGTTGAACTCTTCTTGATGTAGAAGTTCATCTCCTGTCAGCTCCTTGTAACACCTCCCCTGTAAAGACCATATAATATGGGTCCGGCCGGGGCCCCACAACATACGGACGCCACAGCTTTAGTATTAAAAGATGATATGAAACTACCCAATCTCAAAAACTCCAGACAAACACAGCGGAAACAGAACAAACCGACAGAAGTTATCCACTAACGATAGAGTATCAAATGGCCTTAAGGCCTTACACAATAATAGTCCAAAACATATAAATGTGCCAAGCACTCCTAGGCTACCTCGGCATGCAAGCCGGACATAAACATAACAAAAGTAGCAAACACAAAAGGAGAAACCAAGCACAGCAACACTTCATGAGGCTTAGGGCTTTTTGCCCGGCGCGCTAGCTCCTGCATGCGATCCTTGCCCTGTAAGGATTTGAAGTAACGTGGGTCAGCAAAGGCTGACCTCTACTGTGTAACAAACACATCTCCTCCCGGCCATCCCTAATGGACCCCGGGGTACCACTCCACCTGCAAGTTAGCACTTCGTATACCAAAAGAGCATATATATATTAAAGCGGTAAAATAGGCTTGGATGTCTCATACAACATACATGTTCTCTATGTTTTGTACATGGTGAAAGGGGCCTACTATGCAACATGAATGCAACCCGGGTTTCACCTAAGGCACCCTAGTTTGTATGCATCTAGCACAACATCAAACACTGGGTACTTCCGTTTCCCCATTGGCTTAAAGCCGCAAACACAAGGGAACCACCATGTCCCTAACGGCACACATGCCGTCACACGGAACCTTGCAAAGGCCCCACCCACACAAGGGTCATATACCCCAGGGCTTGCCCGCACATTCTGACTTCGCACGTCAGGGTTCCGTCTCACACTGACCGATTTTAAGAAGCCTTGCTGGACCCCACCCGCTCATGGCCACATTGCCCGGGCTTGTCCTCCGCTCGTCATTCTCGTCAGTCCACACAAGGGGCTAGTCTCGCCGGGACACTTCCCCCACATGACTTGCGTGTCACGGGATAGCCAGCCGACCACGGAGACATAGCCGCGCCTTTGCACAGCACAAACAAAGGTTTCCCCACCCCAATCACCATTCGCACCGTGTCTTTCCCGTGCTCCAAGGAAATCATCTACCGCACAACACGGAGCTAACCTTGTCCGGTTCTGACCACGAGTACTCACTCAAATGTAAGGGGGAAAACACATACATACAACGGCGTATTGCCGCAACGGATTTCTACTGAATCCCCGAAGCTCGCTATGCAACATCACCGGGTCGGACTAACGGTCGCGACCACGGCTTCGCCCACAATGCCTAATCCGCTAACGGAGCGGATCTCTAATGCAAAGTATGCCGGGATGAACATACTCAACCCGGAGGTTCCTCTTGAACCTAGGCTACACGAATCCCTCTCATTTGAGAGATGCGGCACTCAAAATACGAAAGGAAGGGGATACTATTCATGCATCCTTAATCATAAAAACCGAGAGGAGAAGTGTCGTTACCTTTCGTCCCCTCTTCCTAGCCATGGAGAAGATTTGCTCGGTTGAACACCATCACAACGCTCCCACCTTCGCGGATCTGAACTCCGCTCGCGAAACGGACCTCCGAAGCTTCGCCGGCGGCCGGATCTTGGCCTTCTTCCTCCTCCTTGCTCTCCCTTCTCTCTAGAATCAAGAGAGATAAAGATGGGAGAAAAGTGAGGGTTTCAAACCCTATTCCCGAGTTTAATCCCTCAGACCTAGCCCCTAGCCGTTGGATCTCAATCAAAGAAACGGGAGGCCACGATTCGGCCTAAAATCACAAAAACTGGGCTGAACACGGGTTGCAACACGGCCGTATGCCAGGCCGTGTTACCCACTCGCCATCTCGATCGAGTTGAAAAACTAGCACACGGCCTTTGACATGGCCTCCGACACGCCCGTGTCAACTGCGACACGCCCGTGTCAGGACCCGTGTCACGCCCCCCCCCCCCCCCCCCCCCCCCCCCGTGTGCAATCGACCAACATTCACAGTCAGAGAGGTACACGGCCTTGTGACACGGCATCAGACACGCCCGTGTCAAATTTGACACGGCCGTGTTTGTGTCCGTGTCACGGCCCGTGTACCACATTTGCAGAATGCCTGGGGTGACACGGCCTGGGACACGCCCGTGTCCTAGGCCGTGTTCTACAACTCGACTAGCGTTGACCGCCAAAGCGTCAACCGTACGACCCGAGGCCGAACACGCTTGTGTCACGCCCGTGACACTCCCGTGACACGCTCCTGACACGCCCGTGACACCTGCTCCAAAACCAAACTGGGCTTAAAACATCACCCGTCCCTCTTTTGAGTTTCGGGGTGTTACAACTCTCTCCCCCTTAAAAGAATTTTGTCCCGAAATTTAAAACATGGAAGGTAAACAAAACTAAACAGTACCTGAGGAGAAAAGCTCGGGGTACTCCTCTAGCATGGCCTGCTTTCGCTCCCATGAGAGCTCCTCGCAACCACAGTTGTCCCAACGGACCTTTACGAGTCTGACCTCCTTGTTCCGCAATTGCCGAACCTCTGAGTCTTCTATCCCGATTGGACGAACTCGCGTCCTCAAGTCTTCCTCTACCGGCACCGTCGTCGGCTCAATCACCACGCTGGCTTCTAACAACGCTTTCCTCAGGACGGAGACGTGAAAAACATCATGCAATCCACTTAGCTCTGTGGACAATGCCAACCGGTACGCTGCCTGTCCCACACGTTTGATGACCTTGAATGGTCCCAAAAATCTCGGACTCAGCTTCTTGAGTCGGCGAATTCGCGAAATGCCTTTGAACGGCTTGATCTTAAGATACACCCAGTCGCCCACAGCGAATTCCACATGCCTGTGGCGAGCGTTAAAATACTTCGGCTGTCGATCTTGAGCTACCTTCATGCGCTCTTGGATGGTCCGCACTAGCTCACTAGCGTCGGCTACTACTTCTTTCCCCAAAAGCTTGGTGTCTCCCGCCTCTGTCCAAGACATCGGTGTTCGACACCGCCTCCCATACAGAGCTTCGTATGGTGCCATCTTGATACTAGCTTGGTAACTATTATTATACGCAAACTCCACCATGAAGAGGTGATCCTCCCACTTCTTTCCGAAGTCGAGAGTACACATCCTTTGCATATCTTCCAAAGTACGGTTCGTTCTCTCGGTTTGCCCATCGGTTTGAGGATGAAAAGCCGTACTGAACTTGAGTTTTGTGCCCAAGCTCTTCTGCACCAACCACCAATCCTTAGACGTGAAACGTCCATCCCGGACGCTGACTATACTCTTCGGAATCCCATGGAGTCGTACAATATTGCGGACGTACAACTCCACCAACTTTTCCACACCGTCCTCCTTCCGGTTTGGGATGAAATGTGCCACTTTGGTCAAGCGGTCCACAATCACCCAAATGGCATCATTACCCTGCTGCGATCTAGGCAACCCATGCACAAAATCCATGGAGATGTCATCAAATTTCCATTCGGGGATTGGAAGAGGCTTCAAGAACCCGCCCGGCTTCTGACATTCGGCCTTCACCAAGGCACATGTTTGGCACCGACTCACAGACAAAGCTACGTCCCGCTTCATCCCAGGCCATCAATAGGACTTCTTCAAGTCCTTGTACATCTTTGTACTACCCGGGTGAATGGAGTACTTAGTGAAGTGGGCCTCAAACATCAACTCCTCGCGGAGCTTGCCGAACTGCAGTACACAAATCCTTCCGCCCTTCCTCAGAATCCCATCAACCATCTCCCAGGCGCTACCCTCGCCCTTTAGAGCTTCCTCCACGAAAGGTTGGAACTCCGCATCTACACGGGTCGCTTCCCGAATACGATCGCATAAGTCACTCTGCATCTCAATCCAATTTAGTCGAGCCACGCTAGACTCGCCTCTTGCCACACATTCCAAACCAAGGGACTCCCAGTCCCGCCTTAACCGCTCATCGTGAGCTTCAATCCAATTTCCTTGCCCCGAGTATTTCCTACTCAAAGCATCTGCCACCACATTGGCTTTCCCTAGTGTGTACTGAATCGCCACCTCGTAGTCCCCCAGGAACTCGACCCACCTACGCTGCCGCATATTTAGGTCCTTCTGATTTAGGAGATACTTCAGACTCTTGTGGTCCGTGAAGATTTCCACCTTTGCACCATAAATGTAGTGCCTCTACAACTTCAAAGCAAAAATTACCGCCGCCAACTCCAAATCATGGACGGGGTAATTTCTCTCATGAGGCTTCATTTGCCTTGACCCAAAAGCTATCACATTACCATGCTGCACCAACACACACCCTAAACCGCATCCGGATGCGTCGCTGAAAATCTAGAATCCTTCGGTCCCCTTTGGTAGACTTAGGATCGGCGCCGTCATTAGCCTCTCCTTCAGGGTTTCGAATGCCTGATTGCACTCTTGAGTCCATACAAACTTCTGATCTTTGCGAGTTAGTGAACTGAGGGGTAGAGCTATCCGCGAAAAGTTTTCCACAAACCTTCGGTAGTACCCGGCTAGTCCAAGAAAACTCCGGACTTCCGCCACGGTCCTCAAAACTGGCCACTCTCTGACGGCTTCTACTTTCATTGGATCCACTGCCACCCTGTCCCCACTGATTACATGGCCCAAAAACGCCACCTTCTCCAACCAAAACTCGCATTTCGAGAACTTCGCATAGAGCTGGTTCTCTCTCAACACTTGTAACACTATCCGCTAGTGCGACTCGTGCTCCGCTTCCGACTTGGAATACACCAATATGTCATCGATAAAGACGACTATGAACCAGTCCAAATATTCGCGAAACACTCGGTTCATCAAGTCCATGAACACGGACGGCGCGTTCGTCAGCCCGAACGGCATCACCGAGAACTCAAAATGACCATACCTCGTACCAAACGCGGTCTTGGGTATGTCTTCGTCACGAATCCGCAACTGATAATACCCAGACTTCATGTCCAACTTGGAGTACACCACCAACCCCACCAACTAGTCGAAGAGATCGTCTATCTGAGGAATCAGATACTTATTCTTGAGAGTCAAATTGTTCAACTCTCAGTAGTCTATGCACAGACGCATACTACCGTCCTTCTTCTTTACAAATAACACCGGCGCACTCCACGGTGAAGAGCTGGGCCTGATATACCCTTGCTCCAAAAGCTCCTGCAACTGAACCTTGAGCTCGGCCAACTCCTTTGGTGCCATCCTGAAGGGTGGACGCGACACTGGTCTAGCCTCAGGAACCAACTCGATGGAGAAATCAATCTCCCGCCGAGGAGGTGCTCCCGGTAGCTCCTCAGGGAAAACATCTCCAAACTCCGCCACCATGGGCACTTCTCCAAGAGACAGCCTGGAAAGGCTAACCTCCAACAACGCTACTAGAGCTACACCTCCCTGGTTAACAGCTCGCACTAACTGAAGTGCCGAAACTACAGAACAGGCCACTCCATGCAGGCCGTCAAACTTGACTTCTGCTTGCCCCGCGCTCCTCAGGGTTACCACCTTGGACAAATAGTCGATACTGGCACGCTGCTCCGCTAGCCAATCCATTCCCAAATTCACATCGAACTCGGACAACGGTAAGATCGCCGCTACTAATATGAAGTCGACTCCCTCAGGACTCCAACAAATCCGCCCTTTAGTCCTGGTTGTCATAGACGACCCATTGGGCATGCGCACTTTCAACTCTGAGTCCGTTGCAAAGGACTCAACTCCAACCCTCCGGGTGAAACTTTCCGCAAGGAAGGAGTGCGACGCTCCCGTATCAAAAAGTACTCTAGCGGGGTACCCAGATACCACTACAAAGCCTACACACATGCAACAAACATAAAGGTTTGAAAGACAGGAATCTAAGGTGCAGGTTGAACTCTCGTACCTGTCACCACATCGGGTTGATGGATTGCTTCTTGTTGCCCAAGGTTGTAGGCCCTTGGCTGCACTGGTTGAAACCGAGAAGCACTCGCCTCCGCCATCTTCCCTTTCTCTGCGGTACTGGGGCCGGAGCGCACAGTTTGCTCCTGCCTAGGCTCTTGCTCAGTGCCCCCTTGGGTACAAAATCTTGCTATGTGGCCCGGCTTGCCACAACTATAGCACGTCTGAGGGCCCTTAGAGCGTGACCCTCCGGACGTCCAATTACTGTTCTCGCCCGACTTATATGGGGAAGGCTTCTTCTTCCATCGGCTCACTTCCACCTTTCCATGGGACTGAGCAGGCTTCTTCTCCTCCCCCTGTTTGGGTGTGAAACCCTTGCGACGCTGGGATCACTCCATGTCACTCTCCAAAATTCGGGCCGCCTCGACCAATTCGTTGAAACCTGCACGTTTCATCGATATGAGGGGTTGTCTTAGATTCTCCCTCAGTCCATGATAGAAGAGATTGTCCCTCTCTTCATCGTCTGCCATGGTCGTCCCTGCATAACGACCCAAGCGAGTAAATTCCTGGACATACTCATCCACTAACTTGTCTCGCTGCACCAGATGTAGGAACTGCCTCTGGAGGGCTAACCTCGTTGAAGCGGGTATGTACTTCTTCAAGAAGGCATTCCCAAACTCCTCGATGGACGATGTGCGTCCTAGAAACTACTGGCCACTGTGTCTCACCCACCATAACTTGGCATCTCCCTCCAACTTAAAGGCTGCGAACTCTGCCATTTTCTCATCTAGCGCCTCTGCCGCCCTCAGAAGCTCCTGAATTCTAGCCCACCAATCCTCTGCATCTGTGGGCGCGCTGATTCCCTTGAAGGTTGGAGGGTGGAAACTCAGAAAGTACTTCATTTGCCGGTCCTCATGCCCGACAACCACTCTCTCGTCCTGCGGCTCTGCCCGCCTGGCTTCCTCAACCTGCACAGTCGCTGCCGTGTCCGGGGTAGCAGGAGTTGCTACCTGTGCAACGGGAGCTGCTACCTGTACTGTCGCTGCAGCTTGGGCCGCCACCATCGCTTCTGCAAGCATAGGACAGAAGTCGGCCGGTGTGACCCCCATCCCTAGCTGACCTTGCGCAGTTGCACTACTTGCCGAGAGCTCTTCTCTTGGCCTGGAGGTCCCAGCCTCGTTGCTTGCACTCTAAACACAAGCAAGAAAACGCAAATCAGTCTCTAATCGCAAGACTCGAACACCAGGACACTCATGGTCCTGTGATACTCCTATGTGGATAACTTCTTATACGCGACTCGACTTATACTTTCGACCGCGAATCTTCTCATTGGAACGCTAACCTCCCTCTGATACCAAATTGTAACACCTCCCCTGTAAAGACCATATAATATGGGTCCGGCCGGGGCCCCACAACATACGGACGCCACAGCTTTAGTATTAAAAGATGATATGAAACTACCCAATCTCAAAAACTCCAGACAAACACAGCGGAAACAGAACAAACCGACAGAAGTTATCCACTAACGATAGAGTATCAAATGGCCTTAAGGCCTTACACAATAATAGTCCAAAACATATAAATGTGCCAAGCACTCCTAGGCTACCTCGGCATACAAGCCGGACATAAACATAACAGAAGTAGCAAACACAAAAGGAGAAACCAAGCACAACAACACTTCATGAGGCTTAGGGCTTTTCGCCCGGCGCGCTAGCTCCTGCATGCGATCCTTGCCCTGTAAGTATTTGAAGTAACGTGGGTCAGCAAAGGCTGACCTCTACTGTGTAACAAACACATCTCCTCCCGGTCGTCCCTAACGGACCCCGGGGTACCACTCCACCTGCAAGTTAGCACTTCGTATACCAAAAGAACATATATATATTAAAGCAGTAAAATAGGCTTGGATGTCTCATAAAGCATACATGTTCTCTATGTTTTGTACAAGGTGAAAGGGGCATACTATGCAACATGAATGCAACCCGGGTTTCACCCAAGGCACCCTAGTTCGTATGCATCTTGCACAACATCAAACACTGGGTACTTCCATTTCCCCATTGGCTTAAAGCCGCAAGCACAAGGGAACCACCATGTCCCTAACGGCACACACGCCGTCACACGGAACCTTGCAAAGGCCCCACACACACAAAGGTCATATACCCCGGGGCTTGCCCGCACATTCTAACTTCGCACGTCAGGGTTCCGTCTCACACTGATCGATTCTAAGAAGCCTTGTTGGACCCCACCCGCTCATGGCCACATTGCCCGGGCTTGTCCTCCGCTCGACATTCTCTCAGTCCACACAAGGGGCTAGTCTCGCCGGGACACTTCCCCCACATGACTTGCGCGTCACGGGATAGCCAGCCGACCACGAAGACATAGCCGCGCCTTTGCACAACACAAATAAAGGTTTCCCCACCCCAATCACCATTCGCACCGTGTCTTTCTCGTGCTCCAAGGAAATCATCTACCGCACAACACGGAGCTAACCTTTTCCGGTTCCGACCACGAGTACTCACTCAAATGTAAGGGGGAAAACACATACATACAACGGCGTATTGCCGCAACGGATTTCTACCGAATCCCCGTAGCTCGCTATGCAACATCACCGGGTCGGACTAACGGTCGCGATCACGGCTTCACCCATAATGCCTAATCCGCTAACAGAGCGGATCTCTAATGCAAAGTATGCCGGGATGAACATACTCAACCTGGAGGTTCCTCTTGAACCTAGGCTACACGAATCCCTCTCATTTGAGAGATGCGGCGCTCAAATTACGAAAGGAAGGGGATGCTATTCATGCATCCTAAATACTAAAAACCGAGAGGAGAAGTGTCGTTACCTTTCGTCCCCTCTTCCTAGACATGGAGAAGATTTGCTCGGTTGAACACCACCGCAACGCTCCCACCTTCGCGGATCTGAACTCCGCTCGCGAAACGGACCTTCGAAGCTTCGCCGACGGCCGGATCTTGGCCTTCTTCCTCCTCCTTGCTCTCCCTTCTCTCTAGAATCAAGAGAGATAAAGATGGGAGAAAAGTGAGGGTTTCAAACCCTATTCCCGAGTTTAATCCCTCAGACCTAGCCCCCATCCGTTGGATCTCAATCAAAGAAACGGGCGGCCACGATTCGGCCTAAAATCACAAAAACTGGGTCGAACACGGGTTGCAACACGGCTGTGTGCCAAGCCATGTTACCCACTCGCCGTCTCGATCGAGTCGAAAAACCAGCACACGGCCTTTGACATGGCCTCCGACACGCCCTTGTCACCTGCGACACGCCCGTGTCGGGACCCGTGTCACGCCCCCCCCCCCCCCCCCCCCCCCCCCGTGTGCAATCGACCAACATTCGCAGTCAGAGAGGTACACGGCCTTGTGACACGGCATCAGACACGCCCGTGTCAAATTTGACACGGCCGTGTTTGTGCCCGTGTCACGGCCCGTGTACCACACTTGCAGAATTCCTGGAGTGACACGGCTTGGGACACGCCCGTGTCCTAGGCCGTGTTCTACAACTCGACTAGCGTCGACTGCCAAAGCGTCGACCGCCAAAGCGTCGACCGCACGACCCGAGGCCGAACATGCCTGTGTCACGCCCGTGACACGCCCGTGACAAGCCCGTGACACGCCCGTGACATGCCCGTGACACGCCCGTGACACGCCCGTGACACGCCCGTGACACCTGCTCCAAAACCAAACTGGGCTTAAACATCACCCGTCCCTCTTTTGAGTTTCGGGGTGTTATACTCCTTCCTTGACTTCAGAATAAGATCTGAATCTTCTCTACAGACTGTTCAGAATCTGCCTTCTTAAGGGTCACCCCTTTACTTGTTGTGAAATTCTTGCTTTGGATGATACACTTTTTTCCTATCTTTTCTATTCTGTCATTCTTAAGTTATCACAGATCAGTCCTTTATATAGAGATTTCTCATGGTTACCGGCTGATCTAGTTTGTATTAACCTTTTGATAGTTTTGACAAAGGTGTCAGACCTGTTTGTAATGACAGATTTCGACCCATCAGTCATGATTGTTGATTCCTTAGAGACTTAACAACTCAGCACGATCCACTTAGCAATCTGCTTCATATGTGTCGACACAAATAGACTAAGTGTCGACACATGTATGGGTGAAGTCGACATAACACTCCGGGTGTTGACATAGTCATTCTTTAGCTACTCGACACTTCTTCTCTTTGTATGTGTCGACACAAGTCCTGTGTGTCGATACAACTGCTCTTGTTCTCGACATAACTGCTACAAACAGATGGCGTTGAGTGTATGTCCAGCCGTCGTTGAGTGTGTGTGTCGACAAAAGTCATGTGTGTCAACACAACTGCTTCTGGTCTTGACTTAGCTGCTGCAGACAAGTGGCGTTGAGTGTGTGTATAGCTGTCGTTGAGTGTGTGTCGACCCAAGTCCTGTGTGTCGACACAGGCCTTCTGACTCAGAATAGCTGTTATTGTAAGATGGCGTTGAGTGTGTGCCTAGCTGTCGACAAAAACCTTCTTAAGGTGTCGACACAATTCCTGAGTTTCGACACAAGCCTTTCTTATGGTGTCGACATTACTCCTGGGTGTCGACACAGCTTCTCCTATAAGTGTCGACACAATTCCTGCGTTAGGTGTCGACACAATTCTGGGTGTCGGCACAACCTCTTCTTCAGGTGTCGACACAATGCCTGGGTGTCGACACAGCTTTGCTTCTAGTGTCGACACAACTTCTGGGTGTCAACACTTGTACTTAGAAAAACATATTTACAAACCTTATACCTGCAGAATGAAACTCAAACATACATCCAATACAAATTGATGTATATCATTGAGTAAGATGAGGCTTCTCCAAATCTGGTACATATTTTTCAGTGTACCCAACAATCTCCCCCTATTTGGAGAAGTCATGACCCTTAGTCAAAGATATACATCATATATAATAAAACATATAAGAATAGATGTACATACATTTCAGTGCATGATAACATATAAACAATGTAAACAACTCAGATTTATAGAGAAGGTGATTTTATTATTTAATCAGAAAATACACCAGTTTACATGTTTTCTTTAGAACAAAAACAAAAAGAAACATTGTTCTATACTTAAGCCTGTCTATCCTATGATTGGCTAGGCTCCTTAATCACTATGCCTTTCCCAAACTTAATCTTTGCCTGCACAGAAGGTTCTGTATCCTCAGTAGGTTTCTTCCCTTTGAGATCTTTCTTCTTTAATTCATCAGCCTTTATCCATTGCCTTTGAAAATAGTGAAAAGGCTTGGGGAAGTACCTGCTAAGCTCCAGAGCATTAGCAGCTAACTTCCCAGCTTTTGCACTTCTTCTATGCTGAAGAATGGCTTCCTGCCTAGCTTGATATTTGTTCCATTCCTGCTCAGAATACAACTTACCCCTGTCATGGGTCATATCCTTTATAGCCTTCCAGGCAGTCAAAATGATATTCCTTGAAGTAGGGCTCCATTGCTCAAAATCTGGCTTCAATTCAGCCTGTTCCATAAACCTTTTCTTGGACAATTGTGCCTCCTTTTGAGCTTGCTTGGCAGCCTCTGACATTTCTACTTTTTCAATGATCACCTTTGATGCCTCCTGTGAAGGACTGTACATTGTCTGCACTTCTTGTTTAACCATATCAAAATCAATAGGAGGGTAAATAACTTGTGCAGCTTAAGGCTGATCTCCTTCAATATGAGCTGGTTGTATGCCAGATTTAACAACATTGTCATCATCACATAAAGGAGGAAAGCCAAGTATAGCTCTGATGGAATTAGAGATCCATTTAGCGTGGTCAGAGCTAGCTTTGACTAACAATCTCTCCCCCTTTATGACTTCTCTAGTAATATGATCCCTTAGATCAGTCTTCTGAAACCTCATCTGATCAGCCAGATATTCTGTACCATCTTTGTAATAGTCTTTGAACTTCAGTAAGGTATCAGAAATTGTCTTTTGGGAGGCTTTAATAGCTGACTGAATGGCAGCTATATCTACTTGTATCTGCTTTGATATTTCAGTTTCAAATCTATTGAAATACTGCTCAGTTTCTGGATGATTTCTGCATGGGAGTCTTTGAGGTTTTCATTAGATCTTAATTGATTTTCCAAAACATACCCTTGCTTTATTGCAATGTCCTCAATCTCAGTCTTGATAAGCTTTTGTTGCTCATCCAAATACACCACAGCTTTGCCTCCCTTATGGAAGCAATCTGTCATTTCTTTCTTGGGCAGATTGACTTCAAGTCTGATGGACTTTATGTCCTGAGCCAACTAAAACTGCAGTTCTTTATTTGATTCATCCACATATTTTTCTAGAGACTTCCTTTGCTCATCCATCTTAACTTGCAATTGGACCAGTAGTGAACTGAAATCCATGGTTAGAGCAGGTTGTGGAGTGAATGATTGCAAGGCTATCTTGTAGCCTGAGCTCCTTTTCTTAATGGCAATAATTTTTCTCTTCTTAGCCAAAGAGGCTTCCTCATCATCATAGGGTTGTGAGGAGCTTTCTATATCAAAAGTTTCCTTAGTAGATGGGACATATAGCATCTCCTCCCCCTCAGTCCTTGGCAAATCCTTTTCTATTTTGGATTGCTCCCCCTCAGTTATTGCATCAGGTAAATGAGAAAAGAGCTCTTCCATAGTGAACTCTTGATGCACCTGTATAAGAGGAACAAGATTAGTTTGAACAGCAAAAGGTTTTCCCTAGAAATCCAGATTTTTGTCCAGGGCCCTCTCTTTAAAGGAGATACTTACTTGCTCATTTTGAGCTTCTTTCTCAACATTATCTTGATCTGCAGTATTGATTTTTGATACTATGTTCATAACAGTATTAGCAGCTAATTCACTCTCTAGGGCAGCCTCAGCAATGCCTCCCCCTTGGGCAGGAAGCTCAGTTTGTTTAGGGTTTTCTTCTCCAGAAGTTGAGACAATATGTTGTTCCAGGGGCTCACTGCCATCCACTTTATCTTGGGCTTCCTTTTGTTGCTGGTCTTCATCTGAGCTGAAGACTACCTCCTCTTTAGAATCACTCGAGGATTCTGCTTGTTGAGAAACTTTCTTCTGCTTTTTTTATCTTTCTTTATTTGTTTCTATGGTGTAGATACTTCCTTTGTCAACACCTTATCCCATCTAAAAAGTATTATCACATCCATTCTCCTCATGTGGTTTATTTTGGATCCTTGCAGTTGGTTCCTTATATCTGGTATTAATGAAGATAAACATAGACTTAGGATCCTACCCAAGTTTGGTTTCTTTACTCCTTCTTGAATCTTGTCAAACACTATTGCTGCCCAGTTAGTTTTCACTTTGAATATGACCCATGTCATTAGATTAAACATGTGGACTGAAATTCTATCATGTCCACCAGTTTTACACAAAATTACCTTGCCTATTATTTCTGATAGAAACTTTCCTTGTTAATTCATCCCTTTCTGAGTAATGGATGATCCAACTTTGATATTAGGGCTCAGCCCGCACCAACTTAGTGCTTCTTTAGTCAGGGATGGAGTTATTTCATCAGTATCCTTAAACAAAGGAAGCTGAAGAGATTTCCTGATTGACTTCAGTGTAAGTTTTACTCTGGAATCCCGTACAGTGGCTTTGATCTTCTTCTTGTCTGTGTCCACAGTTGCAGAAGAATAAAATTCCATGACCTTCATCTTCCAAATCTTCATTGGTTCTGAAACAAAGAATTCCAGCCCATTTTCTGAAATTAGGGTAATTACACCCTGAATTTCTTGAGACGCTGTCATGAATCCATTACGAACCAGTTCATAGCATTTGTTCACCTTGTCTTCTTTGATGGGCACCATTGATGGAAGGGAGAGTGAGAGAGAAGATAATATCGAAGTCGATATGAGGGCTAGAGTGGAGAAATTTGAAAGCGTAGTCGACAATATTTTGGCTTCACTTATTTATAGTCTAGGTGAAAAGGGGAGTTCAAAAGACGCTTCTTAGTAATAATACTAGGTCTCGACAAAACTTTGGTTTAGTATACACGCCTATGTGTCGACCTTCTTATGTCAGTGTCGACATTGACTGGTTAAGTCTCGACACAGAGTGTCGACTTTGATTTTTTGTGTGTCGACAAAAAAAATTTGCTAACTTAAAGTCTCTACAGAGTTGTGTCGATACCTATACTTCTGTCGACACAGATACTGTTTGTGTGTCGACACATCCTTTTTGTTTGTCGATACATCATATTGAGTGTGTCGACACAAAGTTTGCTTGTATCGACACAAATATTGTACTTAGACAAATTTCCAGAGAAATTATCTACTGACATATACTACTTAGGAATACTTGAGCTGACCTATTCTAGATTCAACATACCTAATTCAATTTTAAAATAATTGAATTTAGTTTCATCAAGAGGTTTTATAAGGATATCAGCTATTTGATTATTGGTGTTGACAAATTCTAGATTAATATCTTCTTTTTCCACATGTTATCTTATGAAATGAAACTTAATTTCTATTTGCTTTGTTCTACTGTGTGATACATGATTCTTAACAATAAAAATAGCACTTGTAGAGTCACAAAACAGTGGAATTCTACTTACCTTGATATCATAATCTTTCAGTTGGAGCTTTATCCACAATAATTGTTCACAGCAACTGCCTGCAGCTACATATTCAGACTCAGTTGTTGATATGGCTACACTGGTCTGCTTCTTGCTGCACCATGACACCAGCCATCCACCTAGGAATTGACATGTTCTTGTAGTACTCTTCATATCTTCTTTGCATCCTGCAAAATCTGCATCTGAGAATTCAGTTAGTGTGAAATCTCTATTCTTAGGGTACCAAAGACCTAGATTAGGTGTGACCCTAAGATATCTCAAAATTCTCTTAATTGCAGTATAATGAGATTCTTTTGGACATGCTTGGTACCTAGCACAGACACATGTAGCATACATGATGTTAGGTCTACTAGTAGTCAAGTAGAGTAGGGAGCCAATTATCCCTCTATACAAAGACTCATCAACAGGTTTCCCTGTCTCATCCTTTCCTATAGGCATACTTCTTCCCATTGGAGTTTTCATGGTGGAGGCTGAGTCCATACCATATTTCTTAATCAACTCATTTGTGAACTTAGACTGGGATATGGATAATCCATCATCAGTCTGTCTTACTTGAAGTCCCAAAAAGAACTTCAGCTCACCCATACTGCTCATCTAAAAATTCCCTTGTATAAGTTTGGCAAACTTTCTACAAAGGTTATTTTCAGTAGATCCAAAGATAATGTCATCAACATATATCTGGACTAGGATTATCTTGCCTTTAGATTCCCTAAATAATATAATTTTGTCTATCTTTCCTCTAGATAATCTATTCTCAATAAGAAAAGTAGACAAGGTTTCATACCAAGCCCTAGGGGTTTTTTTCAAACCATATAGGGCTTTCCTAAGCCTATATACATAATCAGGATAATGAGAATTTACAAAACCTGATGGTTGTTCAATATAGACCTCCTCTTTTAAGTCACCATTCAGAAATGCTGACTTTACATCCATTTAATATACCTTGAATGCTTGATAGGCAGCATAGGCCAAGAACATCCTTATAGCCTCTTGCCTTGCTACTGGGGCAAAGGTTTGATCAAAGTCAATCCCTTCCTCTTGCCTGTAGCCTTTTGCTACCAGCCTTGCATTGTTCTTGATAATTATGCCATTTTCATCAAGTTTTTTTCTGTAGATCCACTTGGTTCCTATGATGTTGTGATCCTTAGGTCAAGGAACCAGCTCCCATACTTTGCATCTTCTGAATTGATTCAGTTCTTCTTGCATAGTATCAACCCAGTTAGTATCTAGCATGGCTTCTTCAAACTTCCTAGGTTCTATCTGTGACAAGAAACTTGAATATAAAAATGTGTTCATGTTCTTGCTCCTTGTTAGAACACCTTGACTTGCATCACAAATGATTTGGTGAGCTGGATGATCCTTCTGGTGTCTTCTAGCTCGAGGAAACCTGTCTACCTCATGGCCTTCTTCATTTTCCTCCACCTGATGCTCTTCATTGTCTTCATCATCTAGTTAGTTTTGTTCTCCCCCAAGACAGCATGCATCTTTTCCATCATCCATCCTAACAGGGGCTTCATCATTGATTGCCATTTTGTTTAGCCTGTCTGTTAGACCTGTAGAACTAACTGAAGAACTAGACAATTCATTGTTAATCAATCTTGACTAATCAAAAATAACATGGACTAACTCTTCTATAACTTGGGTATTTAAGTTGTAGACCATGCATGTCCTACTGTTATTATTGTACCCAACAAATATCCCTTCTAGGGATTTGGCAACAAACATTGTTTGGTAGTGTTTACCATTAACAAGGACATAACACTTGCTACCAAAGATTTGGAAATAAGAAATGTTTGGTTTTCTGCCTTTCAAAATCTGATAGGGAGTCAACTTAAGTTTCTTATTTAGGGATGCTCTATTGGGAACATGACAAGCAATGTTTACTACCTCAGCCTAGAAATATTCAGGGAGAGTAGTATCACTGAGTATGGTTCTACCAGCCTCAATAAGAGTCCTATTCTTTCTTTCAACAATTCCATTTTGCAGAGGTGTTCTAGGTGAGGAGAACTCTTGATGTATCCTAAGTTATTCACAGAATTTTTTCATACATTCAGACTGAAATTCAGTTCCATGGTCACTTCTGATTTTGACCACTGAATTGTTTAATTCATTCTGAACTTGTCTAACAAAAGTCTAGAAAATACTAGGGGTTTCAGATTTCTGCCTCAAGAAGAACACCCAAAGTGTATCTAGAATAGTCATCCACAACAACTAGTGTATATACTTTCAAACCAAGACTATGAACTGGCATAGGACCAAACAAATCCATATGCAAGAGATATAAACATCTCAATAAATCTTTGGTATCTAGTGCAAGAAAAGAGGACTTAGTGTGTTTGCCCTTTTGGCAAGCTGAACACACTCCCTCTTAAATGCACTTGACTTGAGGACCATTCCTCACCTGACCCATGCTAAACAGCAGACCTATGGACTTATAGTTCAGATGAGCTAGCCTTTTGTGCCATTTGACACATTATGAAGCTTTCTCATCTGTAATTAGGCAAATAGGTGAGTTGTTCAACTCATAATCTATGTTAAGACAATAGACATTTCCATTCTTAGTGCCAGTCAAAATGATCTCTTGATCACTTGACCTCTTAATTTGGCACTCTCCTTTGTGAAAGGAGATGTCATAACCTAGATCACTAAGCTGACTTATGCTAATCAGGTTATGTTTCAGACCCTTCACATAAGCCACTTTAGTGATAGTAATTGAGTCACAAGAAATGTTACCAAATCCTTTGATGACTCCTTTTTCTGATCCACCAAATATTACTTTGGGACCATTCTCTATGGGTACAAAGTCATCCAACATTCTTCTTGTTCCAATCATGTGTCTGGAACATCCACTATCCAAGTACCATATAGGGGTATGTTCATTTGGATCCACCTGCATCAAATAAAGAATTACTTATCCTTAGAACCCAAATGATTATTGGGTCCTAGGTTCTTGTTAGTTTGGGAAATAACCTGTTTACCTACAGATTTTCTGATAGGTAAACTACTCTTGGCTCTAACACTTGTGTTAAACAAGCAATCCATGGCAAGGTGGCCTACCTTGCCACAACACCAACACTCAAACCTGTTGTACCTTCTCTTAGGTACAGACTTCACAACCTTGTTGCTAGCAGTCCTGTTAAGTGTAGGTACTGGAGCAGCAAACCCTACGAATTCCTTTTGAACCTAATGGGCTTGCCTATAGAGTGGCCTATTGGCATTTGCACACTTGCCAATGTTATCTCCATACTCACAGTGACCTTGAGTAATTTCATGATCATGCCTGTTAGTAGGTTGCATCTCCTTCCTAAAGAAAATAGGGGGCTTAGAGACTAGTGGTTGAACTGGAGCCTTACCTTTTCCATGAGAATTTGTGGCCCTAGTTCTTCCCTTAAAACCTAGACTAGTCTTTCCTTTCTGAGGAATGAAATTGTCTATTAAGGGCAAGACAAATTTTGGCTTAGAGAATTTAGCCACTAGCTCTCTTTCTTTCTAGAGTCTTGCCTCTAGGTTCTTGATATGATTTTCCTTGAAAGAGATTGTGCCCATCTGAATGACAGTTATGTTCTTCAGTTTGGCAACCTCATTCAATTTCAAATCATTCAGCTTGGCTTATTCTGATGCTGCCAGCTTAAGATATTCAATCTTCTTGACCTGCTCCTTGATAAGAAGCTTGCATCTCTTTAGAGCTTGCAGCAACCCACCATACTCATCAATGAGTTGGTGTACATCCCCTTCAGACTCAGAACCATCCTCATCTCTTAATGCAGATGCTTCTGATTCTGATCCAATAAAGTAATCAGACTCTAAGGGAGAATTGTATATCTTAATAGGACCAGCCTGATCCTAGCATTGATCATTTTCTGATAGGGCCATCAGCCCTCTACAACAATATTCTTCCACTCCATTTATGGAGTCTAGCATTTGTATGAATTCTAACTCCTTAGAATCCTCTTCAGTTGAGAATAGCCCAATATATGCTTCAACATCTTCTTTTTTTTATTCAGATGATGAAGAATCTGTCCAGCACTTCTTCTTCTGGGCAACAAAAGATTTCTCCTTCTTGCCCTTCATTTATTGTTTCTTCTTGTCTTTTGATTCAGCCCTCTTGTCTGGATAGTCTGTAATGACATATCCTTGCCTGTTACAACAATAACACATAATCTTAGAATTAGATTGTTTACTAGGTTTAGAAGCATACCTGTCCTCCTTGGTAGTCTTCTTTTTCTTATAGTACTCATCCTTGGAAAAGGATGTAGAAGGTCTGGTTCTCCACTTCTTCTTCTCCATAATTCTTTGGAACTTCCTTGTGAAGGCTGCAAAATCATCATAAGAGGTGTGGCTGTCTGATGAGGTGTTTTCAGGAATTCCTTCTTCTGCCTCAGCACTTCTTCTGGGAGGAGAAGGAGATTTTCTCCTGCCCTTTCTTATGCCTTTAGTCTTGAAAGCAACTGACTTTTCCTTGTGTTCAGATCTGCTGCTCTTCTCTTCCTCCTTCCTTGTTATAAGCTGCATTTCATATGAAAGCAGCTTTCCAAACAGTGTGGGAGGAGGTGTATCTTCCAGCCTTGCCACCTCTCTGATGGCACAAATCATGGTGTCCCAATCCTTTGTCAGAGATCTCAGAAACTTGTAATTCAGTTCATAAGAGCTGAAGACTCTTCCATAAGTCATCAGCTCATTTACAATCCTGAAGAATTTCTTATAGCATTAAGTTATGTTGTCATTCTTGGCTTGTCTAAATCTCTCATACTCCTAATTCAGCATGGATTTTCTGTCTTCTCTAACTTCTTCATTTCCCTCCATGTAGACAATAAGGGTGTCCCACATTTCCTTGGAGGTTTTACAGTGCACCAGATTCTAAAAGGTGACATCATCTAAGACACTTACAATAATATTCATGTGCCATTTTGTCTAGAGTTGTCAGGATGATTTCATCCTTTGTCATCTCAGAATATTTCTTTGGGGTTTTTACATTTGCATCCAGTGCTGATACCTTCATTGGAATGAAGGGTCCTTCCTGTACAGTGATGTAAATTCTTGGATCAAAAGCTTCAATAAACAATCTGACCCTTTCCTTCCATATGACAAAACATTCCTTCCTGCAGATAGGCAGTTTCATAGATCCAAGTTCTTTTTGATTTTCACTTGAACCCATTCTTGAAATTTATTAATTTCCTAGGAGATTCACTCAAACTGTTAAGTCAATCTTTGAGCAACCTCCCTCTGATACCACTTGAAAGACTTATTTCAAGAGCCTAAACACCTAGAGGGGGTGGGGTGAATAGGTTCTTATTATCTTTAAGAATTTTAGACAATCTAACAGGTTCTTATAACAACACAGAAAATACAATCACAGCACAGCAAACACAACACAACATACACAAAATTTATAGTGGTTCCCCAAGGTATGGGTACATCCACTTTCCCCCTTCGCCTATCTAGTAGAGAACTGGATTCAACACAACTTCCTTCCACTAGCTCAGATCCACGGATCTTACAACTTAGAACCAGATGGTTCCAATACCTAAGACTTATACAAGTCCTACCATAAATTCTTCACAAGAATCCTACCTCAGGCCACAGCCCTACCTCAGACTTTATAACTAGGCTTACAACTCAGACTATCAATAGTCCTTCACCTCAGGCACTCAGACCTACCTCAGCCTTTATAATTACAGGCTTACAACTCAGATCTAACAAAAGATCTTATAAGTAATTGAGTATTTGAGAGATTAAGGAATATCACCAGATAGATCACTCTATAGGTGAGTGCTTCTTGATTAGTTCTTGAATGAACTGAAACTTAAGATCCAACCTGACTTAGCCATTTCAAAGCTTCTTGATAGAACAAAATAAGGTTGAACTCTTCTTAATGTAGAAGTTGATATCCTGTCAGCTCCTTCCTTGACTTCAGAATAAGATCTGAATCTTCTCTGCAGATTGTTCAGAATCTTCCTTCTTAAGGGTCACCCCTTTAGTTATTGTGAAATTCTTCCTTTGGATGATTCACTTTTTTCCTGTGTCTTTTCTATTCTATCATTCTTAAGTTGTCACATATCAGTCCTTTATATAGAGATTTCTCCCGGTTACCGGCTGATCCGGTTTGTAACAACCTTCTGATAGTTCTAACAAAGGTGTCAGACCTGTTGGTAATGACAGCTGTCGACCATCAGTCATGATAGTTGATTCCTTAGAGACTTAACAACTCATCACGATCCACTCAGCAATCTGCTTAATATGTGTCAATAAAAATAGACTAAGTGTCGATGCATGTCTTGGTGAAGTCGACATAACACTCCAGGTGTTGACACAGTCATTCTTCAGCTACTCGACACTTCTTCTCTTTGTATGTGTCGACACAAGTCCTGTGTGTCGACACAACTACTCTTAGTCTCGACATAACTGCTACAAACTGATGGCGTTTAGTGTATGTCCAGCCGTCATTGAGTGTGTGTGTCGACACAAGTCCTGTGTGTTGACACAACTGCTTCTGGTCTTGACTTAGATGCTGAAGACAAGTGGCGTTGAGTGTGTGTATAGAAGTCGTTGAGTGTGTGTCTACACAAGTCCTGTGTACCGACACAAGCCTTTTGACTCAGAATATCTGTTATTGTAAGATGGCATTGAGTGTGTGTCTAGCTGACGACACAAACCTTCTTTAGGTGTCGACACAATTCCTGAGTGTCGACACAAGCCTTTCTTCTGGTGTCGACATTACACCTGGGTGTCGACACAGCTTCTGCTATAGGTGTCGACACAATTCCTTCCTTAGGTGTCGACACAATTATGGGTGTCGACACAAATTCTTCTTCATGTGTCGACATAATGCCTGGGTGTCGACACAACGTCGCTTCTAGTGTCGACACAACTTCTGGGTGTCGACTATTGTACTTAGAAAAACTTATTTACAAACCTTATACCTGCACAATGAAACTCAAACATACATTAAATACAAATTGATGTATATCATTGAGTAAGATGAGGCTTCTCCAAATCTGGTACACATTTTTTAGTGTACCCAACAATACTAGCTCATTTGAATTATAAGACTATTGGCAAGCTCTTTAGTGAAGAGCTAGTTAGGAATGGTCCCAAGATGAAATGCACCAATAAAGGCATTTGTTCAGCATGCCAAAAGGGCAAGCAAACCAAAGCTTCCTTCAAGGGCATTGGGACCAAAGATTATGTGAGTTGTTTATACCTCCTGCATATGGACTTGTTTGGTACTTTGCCAGTTCAATGTCTAGGTAGGAAAGCCTACACCCTTGTGGTGGTTGATGACTATTCTAGGTTTTCTTGGGTTTTCTTTCTTAAGAAAAAGTCTGAAACTCTTGATATATTCAAGTCATTTATCAAGCATATTCAGAATGAGCTAGACAGCACAGGTCAAAATCAAAAGTGACCATGGGACTGAATTCTAGTCTGAAAGCATGACAATGTTCTATGAAGAGCAAGGGATTCATCAAGAATTTTCTTCTACAAGAACACGCCAGCAAAATGGGATTGTTGAGAGAAAAAAATAGAACTCTCATAGAGGCTGGTAGGACCTTACTATGTGACACATCTCTCCCAGAATATTTATGGGCAGAGGCAGTAAATATTGCATGTCATGTCCTTAACAGAGCTTTTATCACCAAGAGCCATAAGAAGACTCCCAATGAGATTATGAAGGGCAGAAAACCAAACCTATCTTATCTCAGGATCTTGATTTGCAAGTGTTATGTACTGAATAATGGGAATTCCTATATAATTAGGTTTGCTAGCCAAGTCCTATGATAGGATTTTTGTGGGGTACAACAATCATAGTAAGGCCTATAGGATCTACAACTTGGAAATTCAAGTAATAGAAGAGTTTGTTAATGTAGTTTTTTATGAATCAACTCTGATTAACAGTGAGTTTCAAAGCTCCTCTTTTAGTACTACAGGTACAGAGTTGTTGATGGACAACTTACCAACAAAGATGCTGCTCCATTAGTCCAATATGAAGTGGACATTCCAGAAGAAAAGCAAGGAACACTTGAAGTGGATAAAGATCATCAAGATGCTGCCAGTGAAACTGATGCTGAAATAAGATTGCCTCTAGCTATCAGGCATCTGAGAAATCATCCAAGACACCAGATTATTAGTAATGCAAACCAAGGAGTGGTGCAAGAGCTTTAATATAGCTTTGTATTCAAACTTTCTATCACCGGTTGAGCCGAAGAGATTTGAAGAGACCAACATAGATCAGTTCTGGATTGTAGCTATGCAAGAGGAATTGAACCAGTTTAAGAGATGTAAGGTATGGAAGCTGGTTCCTAGACCACAAGGAATAATATAATTGGATTCAAGTGGATTTACAGGAATAAACTTGATGAAAATGACATTATAATCAAGAACAAGACTAGGTTAGTAGCTAAGGGGTACAAATAAGAAGAAGGTATTGACTTTGATTAAACCTTTGCTCCTGTAGAAGATTGGAAGCCATCAGACTCTTTTTTACATATGTTGCATTCAAAGGATTTAAAGTCTACCAGATGGATGTGAAGTCAGCCTTCCTGAATGGTGACTTAAAGGAAGAAGTCTATGTTGAACAACATCTAGGTTTTATTGATTCTAACTCGAACTTTTTTCTAGACTTAAGAAAGCTCTATATGGGTTAAATCATGCCCCTAGAGCATGGTATGAGACATTTTCTAGCTTCTTCATTGAAAACAAATTCTCAAGGTGGAAGATAGACAAGACCTTATTCCTAAGGGAATCTAAGGGCAAGATAATCCTAGTATAAATTTTTGTAAATGACATAATCTTTGGGTCTACTGATGACAACCTTTGTAGGAAGTTTGCCAAAATTATGCAAGGGAAGTTTGAGATTAGCAGTATGGGTAAGCTTAAGTACTTCTTGGGCCTCTGATGCGTTGAACGACAAGTGTACCTGTCGCACAAGTAATATAAAATGGGAGAATTTTCCAAAGTATCGATCTCGAAGGAATACAGTAAGGTGGATTTAATTTTGAGGAGGACTTGAGATTGAAGTCCTTAGGTCGGAGTTTACAAAGTGGGTTTTGAGTGTTTACGAAAAAAGAAAGTAAAACACAAATAAACTACTCATATACAATGCCGTTATGCAATGCTTTGCTAGGCGGATGGAAAACTACACGGGCCACTATGCACCGAATCGCTGGGTGGATGGACAAGTAGGCTTGCGGATGAGGTGGTAAGAACGGCGGAATGAGGGTTGTGAGCACATCTTTGCTACGTACACCTCTAGAAATTGCTAGAGCGGCAGAACCGGATGTGGTGGCGGATGGAAATGCTGGCGCTACTCAAGCAACTAAAGCGGTAAAACAAAAAAGGTTCATATAGACATAAAACAAATAATTTTTACAACTAAAGTGCACATCATCTACATAAACATATTTAAACACACATATTAAATAAGAAAGCAAGAACAAGTCAATAGATAGACCGAATTCAAAGGCTCGTCGTGGGGTCGCGGGAGGAATCGTCGGGTTGTCAATAAGCGTCCAAGCTCGGTCCTCACTACGTCCAGGGTAGAGAAGGTTGTCACTACCTTCCAATGGACCCGTCTTCTTCATGTCATGATGCGGAATAAGGTTGCAAGCTTCCCTTTTCTTGTTAGTTATGGCGTCAATCTTGAAATGGATCTTAAAAGATGAAAGAGGAGGCCGAGAGCAAGCACCAACATGATGTAGGCTTCGCGAGCATGGTAGGGGCTTCTCTCCTTGGTGGAAGATGAAGGGCAGATGTGGAAAGATGGAGCTTGGCCCTAAAATAGCGGAAGGAATTGCGGGAAAAAAATTTGTCCCGAAATGGAGGAAAATCTGGGCTTAAATAGAAGCAGGTCAGAAAAATAGTCATGCATGGTTTGGCGCACGACCGTGCGTTATTAACTTCAAGGCCAAGCTTGCGGATGAAGATGCGTTGACCCATGCATTTTACTCACGCACAGGTGCTTCCGCCCATGCGTGAAGGAAATCTCACAGGTAAACACAGAGCGCAGGAAAACATGATAATACAGGGGAACCATGCGTTTTACTCGCGTACGGGCGCGTAAGCCCGTGCTTGAAGGAAACACACGATTAACCCTAGAAAGCTGAAATTCAGAGAAAAATATGCAGACCATGTGTTTCCTTCTCGCACAGTTTTGTCAGAACCGTGCGGGAACAAAATGCACGGGTAATTACAGACGCCCCAAGAATTGTTGTGTATAACACACGATTAATCTCAAGCCGTGCGAGAAGACATTTGCACGATCATGTGTTTTACACAGAAGCTGGAAAATGAATCCTGGACATCCTGACTACCTACATAGCATTAAAACCAAGCGTGAGCAAAAGCTCCCAGCACCAAAATGCAATCAACAACATCCAGCAAGAGCTACGGGGAGAACCATAATATTTATAGGAACACTACACCCCCAGACTTAATTTTTAAAATATGGGTGTGTGCACCGCGTACTCTAAATACATTCTCATCTCAAATAGAATTTTCAATTTTACTTTTTCTTTTAACTTTTCTTTTTTCACAATTCATTTTTATATATTTTTTTCAAATCATCTTTTTATTTTAACAATTTCTGCAAATAAAACCCTTGGAGCACATCCACATATTCACAAAGAATATGACCACATCAATACCGCAAAATGAAAATATAAAACACTAAAGCTCGACAACGGGGCTTAGCAAGGACAAGATGTTAGGAACAGTACAAAGCTCAACTGGGCCAAAATGATGGTCTACATCACGCTCATGCTTGACTAACCATGCAAAAATGCTTCAAGAGTAGCTTGGGGAAAGTTTATCCACCGAGAAAGATGATCCTTCCTCCCAACTCGAGTAAAATGAGTCTAGTGACGGCTACACACATCCCTACACTACCGTTCGATTCACACTGGATTCACCAAATTTTGAGTAGAATAAAAAGTCTTTATGCAAATAGAAAAATATAAACTATTAGCATATAAAAAAATTAAATCTACTCCAATTTCTACACGAGATGAGAGCACTCAACTATGAGCACTACAAGAGTCAACATTTTACTCTGTCTCACAATCCTATGCCAGCACAATAATTTTCCCAAATCATACAAAAGAAACGAGTTTAACTCGCAGCACACTAACAGCTAAGCACGCTCTCATGTGGGTGTAGTGGTGTGAGATGCAATGAACTAGTCAAAATAAAACAATAAAAGCTTCTAGTATGGACATGAAACGTGAAAATGCAAAAGGTAACAAATACTGGCTCTCCCCCAGACTTAAACTAAGCTACACAGTTTATGATATAGAAATTTAAATCAGTTACAGACAAAAGGAAGAGGTTACGCAATGCTCAGCCAATGAGCATACCCGAAGACGCATGAAAAATAAGGGCAGGTCCTCCAGATGAAGAAACAAAGCCCCACCAATTCGAAGTTGCCATGAATACCTCCAGGGGTGAGCTCCGCAAAAACAAAAGAAAAATAGTCAAAATACAAAGAAATACTAAAACTAAGATAGACATGAAAAATAAAAATGCAGGAAATATAAGATAACTACTGAGGTTATTATCCTCCCAACATGACTTATTAAATTCTATACTTTTCTAGCTAATGGGCCTATGGAAAGAAAAGTGCACAGGTAACTGTTCCATTATCCGTTGCGGTAGAGAGTACAGATATGGAGAAAGAGCAGTTACCCCTCTACCTAAATAATAATACCTGCCCAACCCAGGTTGAGGAAATAGGAAGTAAGAAGAGGAGGAGTGCTGGTCCTCACTCATCTCACCACAAAATAAATCCTTGACCAGCAAGGTATTGTCTACAGGGAGGCGGCAGGAGGACAATGCAATTAATGGAGCATCCACAACTGAGGAAGAATAAACCTCCTCGTGAAAGAGGATGCTATCATCCATCACTCGAGCTGAAAGCTCTAATTCCTACTAAAGCACCTGCGAAGACTCAACCCGCACAGGCTCATATACAGAAACGGGATCAAGAAATAAAGGGGATGAAGAATAAAAATAATCAAAAGTAGGGAGAGTGGTCCCGGTCTCACTCCCAGCAGGATCTAAGCATAGATCATCACCGGTATCATTAATTGACTCACTAAAAATTTGGATAGATAATTCTTGCAAAGAAAGCGGAGGAACAACAACATCGGAGAAAATATGTGCGGGTTCCTCCGGGGGTGAATCCAAAAGAGGGGAAGTGCATAGGGAGAGACGACACCACAATGTCGTAACACCGATCAGCAAAAAGTCTGATGGGTATATCCGCAGCAGTCCCCCATAGACAAGGTGGTACTACGAATATATTATTAGAATCATAAGGGGCAGCTAACTGATAGGTGGATGTAACTAATCGAATACCTAGTTCATCATCCTCCTCCAACTAGCACTGAAATTCTGCGCAATCTTTCAACACGTGCTCAGTTCTACGACAACACAAACACCGTTTTCCATTACTCTTCAGTCCCGGTGGGACCGAAGAGGAATAAGAAAAAGGTGAAGGAGTAGAAGAGAAGTGACCATAATACTTGGGTATGGTGTATGAAGTACCATAAGAGGACGGTGCTCCATACACTGAACCACGGGAATTATGCTCACTATCTTTAGTGGGGCACTCATCACTACCATGCCTATAATCCACGTACTATCTGCAACGGATATTCATATAAGAAAACATGGTGCAATAAGAAAGTATTCACCAACAAAAATATTCTATGCAAAAATTAACTACACAATAACAGAGAAAAGAAAAGGAATGACTGCAGCTGAAAAATTAAAACTAGAAAAAGAACAAAGAAAAATAAGCAAATTCTAAAAACAAAAGCAAAGAAGAAACATAATATGAACAAATGGAAAAGGGCTTCTATCTCCTATCTCCCTCTCCAAAAACTCACGCGGCTGTGTTCCCCGGCAACGGTGCCAAAAACTTGATGTGTTGAACGGAAAGTGTACCGGTCGCACAAGTAATATAAAATGGGCAAATTTTCCCAAGTATCGATCTCGAGGGAACACAGTAAGGTGGAGTTAATTTTGAGGAGGACTTGAGATTGAAGTCCTTAGGTCGGAGTTTACGAAGGGGGTTTTGTGTGTTTGCGGAAAAAGAAAGTAAAACACTAATAAACTACTCCTATGCAATGCCGCTATGCAATGCTTCGCCAGGCAGATGGAAATTTACATGGGCCACTATGCACCGAATCGCTAGTTGGATGGACTAGTAGGCTTGCGGATGAGGTGGTGAGAACGGCAAAATGTGGGTCGAGAGCACCTCTTTGCTACGCACTGATGGAGGCTTTGTTGATGCGGCCACTATTGATCCCCATCTGAGAGAGTTTGTGGATTGGGACGATTGTTACCGCAAGCTTGAGGATGGCATTTCTACCACGACGCCCGCCGACATCGCGGCTATATTGTTTGCACGACTTCCACCGCCGCACTTAAATAAAATATATAATATTAAATTAAATAATTATAATTATATATTTTATCAATTATTATTTTAACAATTTCTATTTAATACAATTTTTAATTTAAGCATTCTTATTTCCAAGCATTTCATTATTGTTTTAATTTCATTTAATGATGGGTGCCTATAACCATCAAGAGTATTTTAATTTCATGCATTTAAATTTTGTATTGTTTTCATTTCATGATGGGTGCATATAACCATCATAGTTTCATTTTGAATTTTGAATTGGAGGAGATGGAGTGGTGTAGACTATATATAGCCATGTTATGAAGGATTTTAGGAGAGAAGAATGAAAAATTGAAACCAAGAATTCAAAATTTGAATTCCCCCCGCCCTCCACTCTCTCTTCCCCTTTAATAAAATTCGCCCCCCCCCCTTCTCTTGCCCCCTCTCTTGGCCGCTAGCCTCCTCCCTCTCTCCCTCTTAGTGGTTCGGCCACCTCTTCTTCCCTCCTCCTCATCCTCCCTATTTTCGGCCTCCCTTTTCTCTCTCTCCAAGTCGGCCCTTTCTTTCTCCTTCAACCTCTCGTCCAACCTCCCCTCCCCTCCTAGCAAAATCGGCCACCCCCTCTCTTTCCTCCCTCTCCACCACACAGCCCGAGCACCCAACTCCATCAAAAAATCATAACTGACTAGCCCCTCCTTCCACTTTGTCAATATTCCCACCACCTTTTCTCTCTCATCTTTCCATATATATTGGCCTTCAAGTTTCTCCCTCACCTACGGCTTTTGCAAAGGAAAACGGCTCGTATCTTCATCGTCTGGTGGGGATCCGTGGAGTCGCATGGAGATAGATTCAACCACCATCTTATACGCCTCCTCCACTCATCTTGTGGATGGATTTTTCTTGGGATTTTGGGTAATGATTTCTAAACAAACTCTTTGTGTGTTTCTTCTAAATTATTGTGAGAATTGGTGGAATTAGAAGGCTAGTAATTTGTCATGATTTATATTGAAATCGTTCTAATTAAAATCGAAATTTTAAGCATTATTTTCCCGAATATTTTTCATAGAATTGGAGCGGGTAAATTTCGTGAACACTTGTAGAAATCAGTTTCCTTAGCCTTGATTTCTTCGGTGTTCAAGTGATTTGGCAACCCTCATATTAATTAGTTTTAGGGATTGATTTTGGACTTAATTTTAAATCACTAATTTAGCCAAAAAAAAAATTTATTGGAATTGTGAATTGTTTGCATATAATTTAATTCGAATAGCTAATTGCCCGGATCGTGTGAGTCCTTTTTGCGTGAGCGAACATTGGCCTATAGCCCTTGTTTAATCTATAAAAGGGGTTGCGTCCCTTTGTTGTGTGTTGCTAAATTAGTTGAGTAGTATGTATAATTGTTTTAGAGAAAATATTGTTCGCTGCATATTTTATTTTAATCTTCGAACCTGAGAGTGCGTAGTTTAACCCGTCGAAATCATGGGCCTTCATAACGCACACCTCTAGCAATCGCTAGAGATGCGGAACTGGATGTGGTGGCGGATGGAAATGCAGGCGCTACTCAAGCAACTAAAGAGGTAAACAAAACATGTTCACATAGACATGAAAAAATAATGTTTACAACTAAAGTGCACATCATCTACATAAACAGATTTAAACACACATATTCAACAAGAAAGCAAGAACAAAATTAAGACATCGACTGAATCTGAAGGCTCGTCGAGGGGTCGCAGGAGGAATCGTCGGGTTGTCATCAACGTCCAAGCTCGGTCCTCAACTACGTCCGGGGTAGAGATCTTCAGGCTGTCACTACCTTCCAATGGACCCGTCTTCTTCGTGTCACGATGCGGAAGAAGGTTGCAAGCTTCCCTTTGCTTGTTGGTTATGGCGTCAATCTTGAAATGGAGCTTAAAAGATGAAGGGGGAGGCGGAGAGCAAGCACCAACAAGATGTAGGCTTCACGAGCATGGTCGGGGATTCTCTCCTTGGTGGAAGATGAAGGGCGGAGGTGAAAGGCGGAGCCTTGCCCTAAAACGGCGAAAGGATTTGCGGGAGAAAAATCTGTCCGGAAATGGAGGAAAATCTGCGCTTAAATAAAAGCAGGTAAGAAAAATAGTCACGCATGGTTTGGCACACGACCGTTTGCTAATCGTGCGTTATTAACTTCCAGGCCAATCTTGCGGATGAAGATGCATTGAACCGTGCATTTTACTCGCGCATGGGCCCTTCTGCCCGTGCGTGAAGGAAATTGCACTGGTAAACACAGAACGCAGGAAAACAAGATAATACAGGGGAATCATGCGTTTTACTCGCACACTGGTGTCTATGTCGGTGCGTGAAGGAAACGCACGATTAACCCCTGAAAGATAAAATTTAGAGAAAAATATGCAGTCTGTGCGTTTCCTTCTCACACGGTTTGGCGAAAACCGTGCGGGAACAAAATGCACGGTTAACCATAGACGCCCCCAGAATTGTTGTGTATAACGCACGATTAATCTCAAGCCGTACGAGAAGAAATTGCACGACTGTGCGTTTTATACCTAAGCTGGAAAATGAATCCTGGACATCCCGACTACCTGCATAGTAATCAAAATAAGCTTGAGCAAAAGCTCCCAGCACCAGAATGCAATCAATAATATCAAGAAAGTGCCATGGGGAGCACCAGGTGCTTACCCCTGACAATAGAATACGCAATTGCACACCCATGGGACAAAATAGTGCACAAAGTTGTCATAGACCGAACAAAGCAAATATAACCGATTACCGGCTGAAAGGCGGTGTACGAGTAAGAAAACTAGCCCAGATGAGTCCGAAAATCATTATATAAATAAGACTCATCAACCTCCAAGTAAGGCAGACTTAAAATGGCTTTTCCATCTGACAGTCTAAGTTCACCAGGAAGTTGATCAAGAAGTTTGGTATGGAGAATGCCTCCACCATGAAAACTCTCATGGGGTCAAGTATGCCTATAGACAAAGATAGGGCTTGGAAACCTGTTGATGAAACTTTGTATAGGGAGATAATTGGCTCTCTTCTATATCTTACTACAAGTAGGCCAGACATCAAGTATGCTACATGTGTTTGTGCTAGGTATCAGGCTAGCCCTAAAGAATCTCATTACTCATCTGCAAAGAGGATTTTGAGAGATCTTAAGGGGACACCAGACCTTGGCCTCTAGTACCCTAGAAATAGGGATTTTGAGCTAACAGGCTATTCAGATGCAGACTTTGTAGATTGTAAAGAGGACAGAAAGAGAACATCAGGCACCTGTCAGTTCTTGGGAGGAAGACTAGAGTCTTAGAGCAGCAAGAAGCAGACTAGTGTTGCAATCTCAATAGCTGAGTCTGAGTATATCTCAACAGATAGCTAATATGCACAGTTATTATGGATATTCCTTTAGCTCCAGGACTATAACCTTTAGATAAGTAACCCCCCATGTTCTGTGACTCTACTAGTACAATCTTAATTACTAGGAATCCTGTCTCTCATAGCAGGTCTAAGCATATTGTGATTAGGTATCATTTTATTAGGGAGCTTGTGGAAAAGGAAGACATTTACGTGAGTTTGACCCCACAGACAAGCAAGTGGCAGACAACTTTACTAAGCCACTAGATGAAGCCAAGTTCACCACCTGCAAGTTTGAATTGGGAATGTTGAAATTTCTATATCTTCAGTTGCTCCATGTAATATTTCTATTGCAGAACTCACTCTTTTTTCAGGTAAATATGTCCCCAAAATGGTATCAAGACTGTCAAGTTTGTCATTTGATATCATGACTCTCAAGTGATATCAAGTGGTATCAAGACTAAGATAAACTCAAGTGTCTAGTAAAGAGAAGATTGCAGATGCTGCAATTGAGTGGGAGAAATCCAACAATTACAGAAACAAGTTCAGCTTCCTGTTAAGAGGCCGCCATCATTTACAATAGTGAATCAAAGATCACCACATCTGATCAGCAGGTCCTCAGCCTATGCATAGTCTGAGGGGAAGATCAACCCTTGTAGATGGCTGCTGCTACTAAGTCACTGTTACTGCTAAAAAGATATGTTGATGTTGGAGTAGAGGAAAAGAAAGCAACTACCTTACTACAGCTACATTCTGCAAGAGTTTTAAGTGGTATAAGGAATAGCATTGGCTCAAGTGGAACAATATTAGCAACTAGCTCAAGTCGCTGCAGTGACGTGTTGTATTAGTGTATCAACACAAAATGTATAACTCCTAGTCAAGTTGTAAGACCCCATTTTTTTTGCAACATCCACCGGGGTCTTAGGCCAAGAACCGCCGTTTTGCGGTGACACCATCCTCCGGGACTGTCGACACACAAAATGCTGATCCTACCGCCCTCTCAATCACCATCGCCAGAAAGTACATAGAGTGAAAAATGCTAAGTACTCAAGTCCACAGTAACAAAAGGAGGAAAACATGTAGTAAGTAAATCATCACCAGAATAATGTCTAAGTACGTAAACAGAAAGTAAATACGGGCTTATGCCCGGTACATAAATGCCTCACTACAATCCGCTTAGAAATATAAAACCACTCAATCTAGTGAGCTCCACTCACTAATCCGGATGCCTGTCCACCCGAACTATACTGGCCCGTCTCCAACTGCACCGTAGGCCTCTGGTGCTGCATCTCCAGCGGTTGCTCCCTGCCTCCCATCCGGAGCACCTAAAATATGGTGGTCAAACAACCGTCAGTCAAACTAGACTCAGTCAAACATTCCTCCACCCCTATACCCGTGGCTCCTAGGCACCGGGCGGAAAGGAGTGAAGAGGAGGACCAAAAGCAGGGTGGAATCAAGCAGGTGACAACTATCCTAAGGAGTACATTATAACGAATGACAGGGTATAAATAAACAGAGTGTAGCAAAATGAATGCATCAAAGTAAACATTAAGAGTAGTAAACTGATAAAACATTAAGTAAAGTAAAAGGAAAATAACCATGGATTTATAGGGATTACCCCTATAGACCAAGGGGTCGTTTTGCAGGGCCTATCGTATAAAACGTCCTATACCATTTCATACGATAAGTGTCAGGGGTTATATGTAGTGTTTATGCTATGACATGCAATTATGTTATGATGTGCACAAGAAAATGCAACTCACCCACACGACTCTATGCGCACAGACCTTTAGTTCCCCTTTTTTGGAGTGAGCTAAACTATACAGGAGCCTCCGACGTGGTCGGATAGAGACAGTGGGTTGGGCCGTCCACTCCTAGGCTTGTAATCACACTACCAAGCCTAGCCCCTTTCGTACGTTTCCGAACTATTCCTAGCAAGCCAGCTAGTCTGCACTGAGTCATCATACTAATGACGGTGTGATCGATCGTCAAGTACCGATGACCCACCACTTTTATTCACATGCAATCATGATAGCTATAATAATATCTACGTAACACCGAGTCTCCAATTCACTAGACTACATGCTACCAAACTTCCCGAGCCCACGACTCCCCAGACTCACCGAGTCTCATTCAACCAAGTCCCTGAGCATCCAGCTCCCCGGACTCCCCAATCATAAACCAAACAAATTACCACCTCCAGCAGACCCTTAAACCACGGACCTACTATAACCAATCAATATCCATTCTTCTTCCTAAGTGAACAAGTGTAAGTGTGAGGTGTAACTACTGTTAGGGTTACTCTTGATCATTTATCCCTACGATTTAAGCTTAACCTTGGACTTCCCGAGGTCTACCCGATGAAGGGCTTGCAGCGGTACTAGGAGCTTCGATGGTGTGATCCCATAGCTTCCTTTCCAAGGCACTTATTGCTATTAATTTCTACCCTTGAGCCAAACCCTCTTTATATTAAGTAGCTCTACTCCTAGGTGACTTTAACCTCTGAGCTAGCCTACTCCAGTCCTATCACTATATGCAGACCACACTAAGCTACATGGTGCTCCCGTTAGGGGGGTACTCCAATTTTCTCATCCAAATGCCCAAAAATCAATGTTGGGAGTCTACCATGACCTAATATAACTAAGCCCAAGATTTCCAAATTTTTCCTATTTATCGGGCATTTAATTTATTTATTTTAAGCCTCTCAATGCCCTAGTATGAACATGAAGTGCACTAATGAGCCAACAATAAATCATCATAAAATCAGTAAAAATCCTATGAGGCATTTAAGCAGCAATTCCAAATTTTAAGAAATTTCATAGGTGTTTAGGCCTATATTTCCTAATTTAACATTTTAGACCACTTTTACTATATTATGAAGAAAGTACTGTAAATATGTACCCATGAATCACAAGAAAATTACAGAAGCTTTATGATGACCTAAAACTCTCATAAATAAAGTTCCATGATTTTTCTCTAATATTTGAGCTCTGAATTTATTCTAATGTAAAATACTAATTTTCCTAGCTTAGTGAAGGAGATACTATCTTTAATTATCTAAAAATCTAGAGAAAATTATAGAGTGACTATCATGGTTTGAAACTTCTCTGACCAAATTTCATAATTTTCCAAATAATAATTGGGCATTATTTGTATTTTTAACTACATATCACAAATGGTAAGTTAAAGAAGCAAGTACCCAAAATAATCAAGTAACACTCCCAAGAAAAATACAAAAGGTATAATATGCTATAAGATGCCCTAATACAAGATTTCATAACTTTCCAGTGAACACAAATTCCATAATCATCAAAATAAATATCTATGGCACAACTAGGGTTGTGAATGAAGTACTGTATAAATTAAACCAAAAATCTCAACAAAATTATATTATGTCCATTTAGACCAGAAAATCACCTTGCCCAAATTTTATTTGATTTTAAGTTCATTTGTCAGCATAATAGTTCAAAAAAGATCGGTGCCCTAAACTAGGGTTAGGATTTTAGGTGGCCTAACTGTCTCCAAATCCCCTAAGATTTTGTCTAGAGAACTATAATGGCCCTATGGTCCTCTACACAAAATTTCAAGTCAGTCCAAGGTCATTTTACCCCATGACCTTCACAACCCTACAAATCCCCATTAAGGGACCTACCCTAGGTTCTAGGGCTACTCTACACCAAACCACCCAAATTTCCCTTGGAGGGTGTGTCATGCCCTAAAAAGTCAAGTGGCCAAAATATCAGCCTCTGTTGAGGTGATATGACCACTCAAATTACCAAGGGGGTGATTTACACTATATAGCCCTTTATGGGGCCAACTAGGGTTAAGTAAAACCCTAGTCAAAACACCTCCAAATGAGGTGAAATTTTTTCCAGTGTCCTATTATGTCCTCTAAGGCCACCCACCCAAATTTGGGTGGACTTGTAGTGTTTAGGATACTTAACTAAAATACACATGATTTATTAAATTTTTCCAAAAACATTAGAAAAAAGTTTTCCAAAAATCCTAAATTTGGACAGCACCTAGATATAGGTAAGATTAGGCCACACCCCCCCAAATTTCAAGTCATTTTGATGACTGGATTGGAGTGGGGAATTTTTCTAAGGTCAGGACAGCCCTATGGATAGACCTCACCAAAATGAGTGATGTGGTTTATCCAGTGGTCCAAATCACTTGAAACAAATTTTAAAATTTTCCTAGACTCAATAAGGGATACAATATTGTTGTTGACAACTTTTTCTGTAGGAGCCTCTGAATATATTTAAAAATTATTTCTAAAGCAACCCTAATACAAGGACAAAAAATACAATAATAAGGATAATTACAAATCCTTGCACGAATCCTAATGCAGGATCGGGCGGCAGAGGGGTCGTCTTCTTCCTTCAGCAGATGCCCCGATTGCCCGATCCTGTAGGCCTTTCTCCTCATTTTGCCGGCCAACGGCCACCACCCCGGCCAACACCGCCGCCACCACCTCCGTCGAGGTGGTGGCCGGCCTTTGGCGGCGGCCAAGCCGCCGAGGGGCCGTTTTCGGCGACCCGTAAGGGCCAAAATTTGCGATTTTTATGGAATTTTTTTCTCCAAATCAGGCTCAATTCGAGCCCGATTTCACCAACTAACAATCTTAGATCTATGCACATGCATAGGGGAGAAGGAATGGACCTCATTTGGTGCCTCTCCTTGCTCGA